>JAPVLO010001263.1:0-122215 GCA_027257055.1 Cephalopachus bancanus | reverse complement strand
AAAACGAAAAAAGAAATAAATGGACAAACAAATGAAGAATAAATAAATATAAAAGACAGCCATGAGTGTGCTGAGCCAAGGGTTATGATTAATCCAGTTCAGTGCATTTGAGAGTTATTAAAAACAAACAAATAAATCAGTGGCAAATGGGTTCCTGGAGTGGAACATCCAACATTTTGAAATAAAAATAAGGACCTAGGCCTTGTACTCAGATATCGACTGTGTAAACAGAATGCAGAGATTGATAGGGATTCATATAGGCATCGTTCTAGAAGTTTTCTTTGCCCGAGAGCTCAAAAAGAAACAACAGTGCAATGCTCTTTTGTTGTTGCTGTTGTTGTTTTTAAAGACAACAAAAACATAGTATTAGGCTGATTGAATACTATTATTACTAACTGGGTTTAAGATGGTGTTTATTTAATAATTGTCTTCTCTTTAACAAGACTGAACTAAAATGTTGAAAAGGAAATAAAAGGTACAGACCCACAATAATGAAGAGGCTGGAAGGAAGGTATATCAGCGAATAGGACATTTTGACAAATTTTAGCCGTTGTCTCAAATAAAAGCCATAAAGAAGATACAGGAAGAAGTGAAGCCCAGCGTAGCACGGAGGTGGGCACAGCTGAGGAGGGTGGTATGTCTTGCAGGATTAATAGAGTCATAGGACTCGGGAATGTCAGGTATAACTGAAGGTGGGGATAAGACTTGGGCAGAAAGTGAGGAATTAAGTAAAAGTCTTCGTTGCATTAGAATGCCCAGAAACGGCCAGGCGCGATGGCTTAAGCCTGTCATCCCAGCACTCTGGGAGGCCAAGGCGAGTGGATTGTCTGAGCCTGAGGGTTCAAGACCAGCCCCAGCAACTTGGCGAGACCTCATCTCTACAATAAATCAAAAATTAGCCGGGCATGGTAGCACGTGGCTGTAGTTCCAGCTACTTGGAAGGCTGAGGTAGAAGGATCGCCAGAGCCCAGCAGGTCGAGGCTGCGGTGGCCGTGAGCGTGCCACTGTACTCCAGCCTGGGCAACAGAGTGAGATTCCAACTCAAAAAAAAAAAAAAAAAAAAAAATGCCAAGAAACTAGGCAGCTGCTATACAGACTAACCATTTGAAGACTTTTCTCTAGAGAAATTGGATGGCCCCAGAAAAAAGACCTTTGCAAAAAGGCACCTGGGATCCACAGCATCATGACCTGCTCCCTACCCCAAATTCTGAAGTCTGCCTGCCACTAAGCCTCAGCATGTTCACGCGAGCTCCCAGTCTTCTGTGTCCTTCTGAAATGTGAACTGACAGCTCATCAGCAGGCAGTTGAGAAAAGTCTGCCCGTGGCACGGGTCAGAAACAATCCCAGAGGAAACAGGACTCATGCAGGGGACAGAAGAGAACTCCAAAATACTTTACACAGTGTCTTCAGAGGGTTTAAAGCCATCTTGAATTCATTAAACGTGTATAAGGGACTTTGAAGAAGGAACAAACTAAACTACAATGATGAAAATAAAAATAAAAATATGATTGCCAAAACAGAATGGTAAAATGGCCAAGTAATTAAAATTAAATATTCTAGAAATTAAAATAAAGAAAGATAAGAGACACAGGATCAATATAAGGGGTCCAGTATCCAACCAATAGGTATATCAATGATGGAACAGAGGACATTATCAAAGAAATAATATAAAAGAATATAAATAATATAAAATATAAAATATAAAATAATATAAAAGAATTTCCTGGGCGTATGTCTATAGATTACAAGGCCCTACCAAGTGCCCAGGAAAATGAATAAAATGAGACTCACACCTAAAAACATCACTGAGATTTCAGAAAGCCAAGGCTAAAAAGAAAAACCCTAAAAGCTTCTACAGAGAAAAAGTAATACAGATTACTTAATGTGTTAGGGTTACTTTCGGTTGCAAGGAACAAACGTCCTCAGATATCAGTGGCTTAAATAGAGTAAATGTTTAGGTAATAATAAGGCAAATAAGATAAAAGTGTTAATCTCTCTCACATGCAGTAAACACAGACAATCTAGGCTGGTTTGACATCTCCATGGCCACCAAGGACCTGAGCTGTTACTTTCTTGGTGTTCCACCATCCCCAAAATGTTGCTTTCAACCTATGGTCCAAGATGGCTGCTTGAGCTCCTGCCAACATGTCCTACATTCTTGTAAGCAGGAAGGAGGCAGCAGGGGAGAATGACTTCCTCTTTGACTTCAAGAATGCATACCATCGCTGGAGCCCAGCAGGTTGACAGTGGGTTGGCCATGAGTATGCCACTGCTCTCCAGCCTGGATGACAGAGTGAGACTCCAACTGGAAAAAAAAAAAGAATTCATCCCAGAAGTTGCATACACCACTTTCACTTATGTCCTGCTGGTCAGATCTTAGTTTATGTGGTCACACTTATTTGCAATGAAGGAAGGTATGTGCAGCCTGTGTTTTGAGTGGCTATGTGCTTAGTTAAATTCAGGAGTTCTGATATTGAGAAGAAAAAGGATAGCTATTAGGGAATGATCAGAAGCCCTTGTCATCTCTACCAAGGATAAGAGTCAGAATGTATATTTTGCTAACAATGCATTCAACATCCTGAAAGAGAATAAAATTTAATTTATAATTCTTTTTTCCTCCCTTACCTCCTAACTTATAATTCTATACTTAGCCAACCTACAATCAAATGTGTGAGTAAAATAGACATTGTCTATAAATTAAACTTCATCATTAAAAAATTCCTTACAGATATGTAAGGACTTAGAGAATTTACCTCTCACGTATGCTTCCTTATTAAGTCATTGAGGGTGTGTTCCAGAAAAACAAGGAAGTAAGTCAAAAGAAAAATACTGTTGATCCAGGAAACAGGGGCTTCAATTGACAAGTGAAATGAAGGGAAGTCCTGGGATAATGGCTGTATTAGTCAGGATGGGCTCAGTTATGCTGCAGTAACACACAATCCCAAATCTCAGTGGTTTAAAGGAACAAGACATGTATCTTACTCATTTACATTTATATTTAAAGTCAGTAGGCTGGGCACGGTAGTTCATGCCTGCAATCCTAGCATTTTGGGAGGTTAAGATGGGAGGATTACTTGAGCCCAGAAGTTCAAGACCAGCCTGGGCAACATAGCAAGACCTCATCTCTACAAAAAACCAAATAATTAACTGGGCATGGTGGTGCATGCTTGTGCCAGCTCTGTGGGAGGCTGAGGTGGAGGGATCATTTACACCTAGAAGGTTGAGGCTGCGGTGAGCTGTGGTCTTGCCACTATACTCCAGCCTGGATGACGGTGAAACTCTAATTTGAAAATAAAATAAATAAAATAAAAAGGTCAGTAGAAAGCAGTCAGTCTCTCTGAGATCCCTCTGATGAAAGTACATATCACTTCCACTCACATCTGATTGGTTCAAGCAAGTCACATGACTCTGCTTAGCCTCTAAGGGGGTAGGAAAGTGCCTGGAAGTCATGTGTCTGGAAGATGCTGTGAAATACTTGGAAACAGATGTAAAACCAACCACAGTCCACCTCTGTTCTCCTAAATTCAGCTTACTTGCCCCAGCATACAAAATACAGAACTTGAGACAGGCAACCCATGAGTCCTTTTCAGCTGCAGGGCGAAGCTAGAGTTGAGGATTTCTGGGTGGTGCGTGGAGGTCAGGTCCAGATGCAGCTTTTCTTTTTCTTTTTTTGAGTCAGAGTCTCACTCTGTCTCCCAGGCTGGCGGGCAGTGGCACGCTCACAGCCACTCCAGCGTTGACCTGCTGGGTGCAGGCGATCCTTCTGCCTCAGCCTTCCAAGTAGCTGGAACTACAGGCATGTGCTACCATGCTTGGCTAATTTTTTGATTTACTGTAGAGACGAGGTCTTGCCAAGTTGCCCGGGTTGGTCTCAGGCAATTCACTCGCCTCGGTCTCCAAAGTGCTGGGATTACAGGCTGAGCTACCAAGCTTGGCCGCAGCTTGTCTTAACCTGTGGAGAAATGAACCGGAGACAGGAAGACAAGTTACCTGCGGCTCCCTCGTCCCCGACACAAATGGTGAAACTGGAACATGCTGATCACAATACACTCTTACTTGGAAGGGAAGCAGCAGTAGTTAGTGGTTCCTGGCAAGGCTGCCATTCCACTAGGCAGATGTTTGTAGGGATCCCCATCCATGGAGGTGGGACACATTCTTTGGGCAGGCCCAGATTCTTCTCCCTGGGAGTAGCTCCTTTGTGTGCCATTCTCTGGGGCCCCTGAAAGGCTCTGTAGGAGGTTCTTTCCTTTCCCATAGTCCTCTTTGGCCACATCTCAAAGGAAGTTGGGGGATCTTCCCCAATGGGGGATTGAATCATTCTTCTCAGTCTACTTTCTTCCCATAGTTGTCTAGGGACCCAAGGACCATTGTATTACTTGAACAGTCAGAGTCTCAGCCCAAGATGGCAGTTGTTTTGACAAGGAACTCTGCTGAAATCTTGGTTAGCTGATTATCTGCTTGTTTCTGGTCAGTTCCGTATGCCAATGAGCCACACCCATACTTCTTTTCTAGACATTCTTAGAATTGCAGTTTTAGCCGGGCTCGGTGGCTCAGCCTGTAATCCCGCGCCTTTGGGAGGCTGAGGTGAGTGGATTGCCTGAGCCCGCGGGTTTGAGACCAGCCTGGGCAGCGAGACCTCATCTCCACAATAAATAAAAAAAAATCAGCAGGGCGTGGTAGCGCGTGCCTGTAATTCCGTCTACTTGGAAGGCTGAGGCGAAAGGATCGCTGGAGCCCAGCAGGTCGAGGCTGCGGTGGCTGGAAGCGGCCACTGCACTCCAGTCTGGGCGACAGAGTGAGACTCCAACTCAAAAAAAAAAAAAGAATTGCAGTTTTTTTTGTCTTCTCACCCCCACGCTCCTTGATTTAAATGTGAATATCGTGGATCAGCAGGGTTTATTGTGTGCTGGTTGTTTTCTTGCATTCTCTCTGCTCCAACTCACCCTTGTGTATTTTGGTCTGTGCTGATTGAAACTCAGCAAACCACCATTTGCCAGGGGTCCTTGCCAGGTGGCTTCGTGTTCGGTTCTTCCAATGAGAGGGGTTGCTAGATGAGAAGATGGCAGAGGGGGAGCAGGACTTCCCTCCAGCAGCAAGGGACAGCCATGACATCAGCCTCTGGCTTGGAGCTGTCAGCACCGACGGCATCGGGTTTCAGTACCATCTGGCCATGCCTCTTAGTGGTGTGAAGACCAGTGCTCGGAGGTCCCATCACCAGCTACTCAGATGTCCACACACCAGCCGTGTGGTACCCCCTCAAAGGTCTGAGAAGCAGCTACGTGAAGCCTGCCTCCAAGCACTCGGGTTCTGGTTGCCACCTCCCTCGAAGCACTTGGGTTCTGGCTGCCACACCCCTTTTCTTTTATTCCCTGGCTTTGTCAATTACTAGCATCTGATTGCTTCAGCCCCAGGAGTGGTAACTGCTTCTTGCAGTTACTAACATCTGGGTTATATCAGCATTCTCCTTTTTGTCCTTTCTGACTTCCAACACCCATGTTACACGAATTATCTAAATTAAATCCCCTCTGTCTGAGAGTCTTAGCTGGTTTCTGTTTTCCTGTATCTTATAACCGTGGTAGAGCCACATCTTTAGCTCCTGTTTCTGGAGTTATTTTGTCCAATTGGAAGACTTGCTGGGTGCTGCACCCTTAGCTGGACCTTTACTTGTGAGACACTAATGCATGGAGAGATTTCAACAAGGGGTGACAGGAATACTTTGGCTTTCACTTAAGGTTTTTCTTTTGCTCAAAGGTCTTCTCAGTTTAATCTTTTATAGACTGAGAATGAGTTCCTGAATGTTTGGATTCTTTCTGTTCTATTTCATTCTTGCTGATGAACCAGCCAATTCTTTTCTGAGATCCTGTCTTTCTTGGAGTTCTTACCAAACACAGCCAACAGCAATCAATACACACTGTTGTGTTCTATTTCTTTCTTCTTTTTTTTTTGTCGGGGGGAACAGGGTCTCATTGTGTCACCCGGGTTGGAGTGCAGTGGCACAGTCATGGCTCACTATAGCCTCAACTCCTGGGCTCAAGCAATTCTTCCACCTTAGCTTACTGAGTAGCTGGGACTATAGGCACACACCACATGCCCAGTTAATTTTTTGTATTTTTTATAGAGACAGCGTCTCATTTTGTTGCCCAGGCTGGTCTTGAACTCCTACACTCAAGGGATCTTCCCGCTTCAGCCTTCCAAAGTACTGGAATTATAGGCATGACCCACAAGTCCGGCCCCTAATGTTCTATTTCTAACCTCTTTTCGTTGAGCTACAAGGGGATTAGGTCCACAACCTGCCTTCCCAATTACTGAACATAGCTTTACCATCGCTTTCAATAACAATTTCTTTGCTCCTCCCTGCCCAATTACTGAAGCCAATACTGCACTTTTTTTTTGAGTTGGATTCTCACTCTGTCACCCAGGCTGAAGTGCAGTGACACGTTCACGGCCTCTGCAGCCTCTACCTTCTGGGCTCAGGTGAATCTTCCGCCTCAGCCTTCCAAGTAGCTGGAACTACAGCCCATGCCATCATGCCCGGCTAATTTTTTGATCTATTGTAGAGATGAGGTCTCGCCAAGTTGCCCAGGCTGGTCTCAAACCCGTGAGTTTAGGCAATCTTCTCATCTTGACCTCCCAAAGTGCTGGGATTATAGGCTTGCGCCACCGTGCCCAGCAATATTACACATTTTAAGTTTTGTTATAACAGTGCTCAACTTCTTTTTTTTTTTTTGAGTTGGAGTCTTACTCTGTTGCCCAGGCTGGAGGGCAGTGGCATGCTCATGGCCACCCTAGCATCAATCTGCTGGGCTCCAGCAGATCTTTCTGCTTCAGCCTCCCAAGTAGCTATAACTACAGGCGTGCACTACTACACCCAGCTAATTTTTGATTTATTGTAGAGATGAGTTCTCGCCAAGTTGCCCTGGCTGGTCTCAAACCTGCAGGCTCAAGCAATCCATTTGCCTCGGCCTCCTAAAATGCTGGGATTACAGGCTGAGCCACCAAGTCCGGCCAGTGCTCAACTTCTAATACCAATTTCCATGTCATTTGGGAGAGGCTAGGTTGCAAAGAGATAGCCGACACCTCCATGATCTCAGTGGTTTACCACCACAAATATTCTCACTCCATCATGGGCCAGCAAGGCCTCTACTCCATGTTCTCATTCCAGATCAAGGCTGTCAGCACAGCTAACTTAATATATCCTGCCATCACCGTGGTGGAGATAAAGAGAAGAAATAAGTCGTGTACTGACCCTTTAAGCTTCGAATTAGAGTTGAAACATATAACTAGGTCAAAACAAGTCATGTGACCCAGTCTAACTTCAAAGGCAGCAGGAATGTGTAATTTTATCATACGTTGAGGTGGAGAATGAGAATATTTGTGAACAACTCTAATGACTGCCAACCCAGTAAGCCTGGAGAACAACCTGACCAGATTGATTAGGAGGACAGAAGGCTCTGAGAAGATAAAAAGGGGATCTGATAGATCATTTATTATGATAGAGCAGTGATAGAGAAAAACACAAGTGTGTTAAGAGCATGGAGAACTGCACCTGTCCAGACTTTTTCTTTTTTTCTTTTAAGAGATGAGGTCTTGCCGGGCTCGGTGGCTCAGCCTGTAATCCCGCGCCTTTGGGAGGCTGAGGTGAGTGGATTGCCTGAGCCCGCGGGTTCAAGACCCGCCTGGGCAGCGAGACCTCATCTCTACAATAAATCAAAAATCAGCCGGGCGTGGTAGCGCATGCCTGTAATTCCGGCTACTCGGAAGGCTGAGGCGGAAGGATCGCCGGAGCCCAGCAGGCGAGGCTGCGGTGGCCGGGAGCGGCCACTGCACTCCAGTCTGCGCGACAGAGTGAGACTCCGACTCAAAAAAAAAAAAAAAAAAAGAGATGAGGTCTTGCTCTGTTACCCAGGCTGGGGTGCAGTGGCACGGTCGATTATAGCTTACTGCAGCCTCAAACCCCTGGGCTCAGGTGATCCTCAGCCTCCCAAGTATCTGAGATTACAGGTCTATGTCATTGCACTCAGCTTCAACTGTCCAGATCTATCTTCTAATTAGTGAACTTAAACTAAGGAAGACAATACAAGAAAAAGAAAGGCAATTAGAAACTCCAGGAAAAACAAACAGCTCTATAAGAAAGGAAATGAAATAACAGAACCTAACTTGGTTCTGGAATAACTACTATTCTCATAGCTAACAATAATATAAATATTCTATATTAGGATCATTGTGTAGTCAAAGCTTTGAAGATTTAATTATGGTTATAGATCAGAATTTAATGTTAAAAACCTTGAAAACTAGAAAGTTCAAACAAAGTAAGAGAGGTAGAAAGGGGAGAGGGGAGCTAAAGAGGAAAGAAAGGGTTCAACATCCTTATTTTACAAGACGGGAACTCAGCTGGGCTTGGTGGCTCAGCCTGTAATCCCACGCCTTTGGGACGCTGAGGTGAGTGGATTGCCTGAGCCCGCAGGTTCGAGACCCGCCTGGGCAGCAAGACCTCATCTCTATAATGAATCAAAAAATCAGCCGGGCGTGGTAGCGCATGCCCTGTAATTCCGGCTACTTGGAAGGCTGAGGCAGAAGGATAACCAGAGCCCAGCAGGTCAAGGTTGTGGTGGCCGGGAGCAGCCACTGCACTCCGGTCTGGGCGACAGAGTGAGACTCCAACTCAAAAAAAAAAAAAGATGGGAACTCAAGCACTACTGTCTATAGATTATGGACAACAGGCAAAGTTGTATTTGTATTACCTAACAGGTACCAGAGGTGAGTCAAAAATGCTAATGGAACACTGCTGGGGTGGGGGGGAGAGAAGAGTTATGGTGGTGGTATATATTAATTCATTACCTATCATAGAAGCATATCTATAGGTAATGTTTAAAATTGATAAAGCAAAGAATTGCTGCATAAACACATTGTTTTGAAAGGTGGAGACAGCAACTAGAAGAAATATCTAAAGGAGCTAATAAGTGGTTCCTGCCGGGCGTGGCGACTCATGCCTGTAATCCCAGCACTTTGGGAGGCAGAGGCGAGAGGATTGCCTGAGTCCACAGGTTCAAGACCAGCCTGGGCAACATGGCGAGACCTCATCTCTACAACAAATAAAAAAAAATTAGCTGGATGTGGTGGTCTGTGCCTGTAGTTCCAGCTACTTGGAAGGCTGAGGCAGAAGGATCGCCTGAGCCCAGGAGTTGAGGCTGAAGTGGCTGTGAGTGTGCCACTGCACTCCAACCTGGGTAACAGAGTGAGACTCCCACTCAAAAAAAAAAGTGGTTCCTTTTTGGGAACAAGACTAGTGTTCAGGAGGAGAGAGGTAGAGTACAACTGGTTTTCATTATTAAACTTTCAGTACTTATTGAATTTTCTTTTCTTTTTATTTTGAGTTGGAGTGTCATTCTTTTGCCCAGGCTGGAGTGTAGTGGCAAACTCACAGCCACCCCAGCGTCGACCTGCTGGGCTCTGGTGATCCTTCCACCTCAGCCCCTTCCAAGTAGCCGGAACTACAGCGTGTGCTACCACGCCTGGCTAATTTTTGATTTATTGTAGAGACGAGGTCTCGCCAAGTTGTCTGGGCTGGTCTCAAACCCACGGCTCAGGCAATTCACTCGCCTCGGCCTCCCACAGTGCTGGGATGACAGACTGAGCCACTGAGTCCGACCAACTATTGAATTTTCAAACTGTATGCACATATTTCCTAGGTAAAAAAGAAAAAAAAATATATATATATTTTTGAGTTGGAGTCTCACTCTATCGCCCAGACTGGAGTGCAGTGGCCGCTCCTGGCCACTGCAGCCTCGACCTGCTGGGCTCTTGCGATCCTCCTTCTGCCTCAGCCTTCCAAGTAGCCGGAATTACAGGCATGCGCTACCATGCCCAGCTGATTTTTTGATTTATTGTAGAGATGAGGTCTCGCTGCCCAGGGGGGTCTCAAACCCGCAGGCTCAGGCAATCCACTCACCTCAGCCTCCCAAAGGCGCGGGATTACAGGCTGAGCCACCGAGCCCGGCTGGTAAAAAAGTATTTAAGGGATTGGCAGTAGGGAGAAACTACCAGTGGGGAAGGGGGCACACTTCATCAGCAAGTGTACCTGCGTAATGAACATTTGTATACCTAACCCTGAATTGTATCCCACATCTTTAAATTAAAAAAGAAATTTAAAATACAGCTATGCTTTAGAAAGAGCTCTTACAAACAACTGAAAAACTGAAGATCAAGGACATTAAGTGATACGTTCGGGGTCATAAAACTAATTAGTGGCAGAGCTGGATTCAAACACAGGTCCTTTAACTTTCATGCTAGGGCTTGTCTCACTTGCTCTACAAGCCATGCAGTAAACATTTATTACTGGGCCTGATGGCACGTGCCTGTCATCCCAGCTACTTGGGAAGCTAGGCAGGAGGATTGCTTGAGGCCATGACTTCAAGATTGGCCTGGGCAACATAGTGAGAACTGGTCTCAAAAACAAACCAACAAACAAAAACCACGAACATTTATTGAGCACATACTTTGGCTCGATATGGTGCCAGGTACCAGGGCCAAGATGAATAAGTCTTCACATTGTTCATAGATTACATAGAGTCTACAGCAGGAGGGCAGATGCCTCAGCAAATCTTTTTTTTTTTTTTTGAATTGGAGTCTCACTCCATCGCTCAGGCTGGAGTGCAGTGGCACGCTCCCGGCCACCACAGCCTCGACCTGCTGGGCCCTGGTGATCCTTCTGTCTCAGCTTTCCAAGTAGCTGGAACTACAGGTGCGCGCTACCATGCCCGGCTAATTTTTTTTTTTTTTTTTTTGAGTTGGAGTCTCACTCTGTCGCCCAGACTGGAGTGCAGTGGCCGCTCCCGGCCACCGCAGCCTCGACCTGCTGGGCTCCAGCAATCCTTCCGCCTCAGCCTTCCAAGTAGCCAGAACTACAGGCGCGCGCTACCACACCCGGCTGATTTTTTGATTTATTGTAGAGATGAGGTCTCGCTGCCCAGGCAGGCCTCGAACCCGCGGGCTCAGGCAATCCACTCACCTCAGCCTCCCAAAGCGCGGGATTACAGGCTGAGCCACCGAGCCCGGCCCGGCTAATTTTTGATTATTGTAGAGACAAGGTCTTGCCAAGTTGCCCAGGCGGGTCTCGAATCCGTGGGCTCAGGCAATCCACTCGCCTCGGCCTCCCAAACCGCTGGGATTACAGGCTGAGCCACCGAGCCTAGCAACAAATCTTTATTATGCAGGATGGTTACGTGATCATGTGATTATGTGAACTTTGAAAAAGTGAGCCTGCCGGGTTCGGTGGCTCAGCCTGTAATCCCAGCACTTTGGAGGCCAGGGGAGAGGATTTCCTAAGACTGCGGGTTCGAGACTAGCCCGGGCAACTTGGCGAGACCTCGTCTCTACAATAAAGTAAAAAAAAATAGTTGGGCTTGGTAGTGCATGCCTACTGTTCTGACTACTTGGAAGGGCTGAAGCGGAAGGATCACTGGAACCCTGCAGGTTGATGCTGGGGTGACCATGAGTGTGCCACTGCATTCTAGCCTGGGGGACAGAGTGAGACTCCAACTCAAAAAGAAAAAAAAAAAAAAAAAGTGAGCCATTTGAGACTACTATCTTCTTCCACTTTGACTTCCCCTTCATAATACTTCTACTTGTATTGAATGGTGCTGAAATGGCTGTGGGCTTTTATGATGTGACTAGTTGTGCTAAGGAAAGTTGTGCTAAGAGCACATATAGTTTAGATTTCATGGGATACATTTATGTGGCTCTCAGTTAGTTCAGTCTGTCGTTAGGTTATTGCTAGCTGTCCTGGTGTAGAAATGGAATAATAATAAATGCTCAGTTAGGCTGGGTGCGGTGGCTCACACCTGTGATCCCAGTACTTTGGAAGGCCGAGGAGGATGATTGCTTGAGCCCAGGAGTTTGAGATCAGACTGGGCAACATAGCAAGACCCTGTCTCTATGAAAAATTTAAAAATAGCCAGGCGTGGCTGGATGCTCACGCCTGTAATCCCAGCACTTTGGGAGACGGAGGTGAGAGGACTGCCTGAGCCCAGGGGTTTGAGAACAGCCTAGAACACTTGTGAGAGCTCATCTCTACAATATGTCAAAAAAAATTAACTGGACGTGGTGGTGCACGCCTGTAGTTCCAGCTATTTGGAAGGTTGAGGCAGAAGGATCACCTGAGCCCAGCAAGTCAAGGCTGTGGTGGCTGTGAGTGTGCCACTGTGCTCCAACCTGGGTGACAGAGTGAGACTCCAACTAAAAAGAAAAAAAAGAAAAGGCCAGGCTCAGTGGCTCAGCCTGTAATCCCAGAACTTTGGGAGGCCGAGGTGAGTGGATTGCCTGAGCCTGCAGGCTCGAGACCTGCCCAGGCAACTTGGTGAAACCTCATCTCTACAATAAATCAAAAATTAGCCGGGTGTGGTAGCGTGTGCCTGTAATTTCGGCTACTTGGAAGGCTGAGGCGGAAGGATTGCCAGAGCCCAATGGGAGCCTGCCACTGCACTCCAGTCTGGGTGACAGAGTCAGACTCCAACTCAAAAAGAAAAGAAAAGAAAAAAAAAGAAACATTAGCAAAATAGACCATCATTTACAATAAATATCAATAATTCAAAAGGATTCTTATCATATGGAATTAAATTAAGAATCAGTAACAAAAAAGTCTGAAAAATTCCCACATATTTGAAGATAAAACAATACACTTCCTGATTTTTTTAAATTGACATTTGTATAGTTATGATGCATTACATGATGTTTTGAAATATGCATGCATTGTGGAATGACCAAATCAAGTTAATTACCATACATATTACCTCACATATTTATATTTGTGATGAGAACATATGTCATTGGTATTTTGATAAGAATTACATTGAATCTGTAGAATACTTTGACTGGTATGGGCATTTTAATATTATGATTTCTTCTAGTTCATGATAAAAAAAAACATGGGGTATTTTTCCATGTATCTGTGTCTTCTTCAGTTTATTTCATCAATGTTTTATAGTTTTCAGTGTATGGTTCTTTTACCTCATTGGTTAAATTTACTTCTAAATAAAATAGTATACTTCTAAAAAACAAGAAGTCACAACAGAGTTTACGAATGATTTCAACCTGGACGAAAATAGAAACACAATGTCAACTCTCTTGGGATGCAGCTAAATCAGTACATGAGGGAAATATGTAGCATTAAGCACTTTATTAGAAAAAAGAAAATGTCTCTCATAAATTGCCTAAGTGCCTACATTTATAAAACCAGAAGGTAAAAAGCAAATTGAACTGAAGCAAGCAGAAGACAAGATATAATAAAGGTAAGTGTAGAAGTTAATAAATATAAAACAAAAGCAATAAGAAAAACCAATAAAACAAAAATCTGGCACTTTAAGATCAATGAAATTAATCAACCAGCTGATCAGGAAAAGGAAAGAAGATGCAAATTATTCATCCCAGAAATGGAAGAGGAAATTACTACAGATTTGATTAACTAGATAATAAGGAACTATGATGAACAACTTTATGTCAATAAATTTTGAATTTTTGATGAAATGGAGAAAGACACAAAGTATTAAAGCTCATTCCAGAAGAAATATGTTACTTAAATAATCTATATCTATTAAAGGAATTGAATGTGTAATATAAAATTTCCCCACGAAGGTCACTTCTCATAATGGTGACTTTGCTGATGGATTCTACCAAACATGTAAGGAATAAATAACAGCAATTCACAAGCTATTTTGGTAAACTGAGGAGAAGGGAACACTTCCCAACTCATGCTATGGGCCCAGTAATACCCTGATAGCAAAACTAGATAAAGATATTACAAGGAAATAAATCTGCAGAAGAATATCCATAATGAGATGAATTAAGAATTCTTTTTTTTTTTTGAGTTGGATTCTCACTCAGTCACCCAGACTGCTCCCGGCCACCGCAGCCTTGACCTGCTGGGCTCCAGCGATCCTTCCACCTCAGCCTTCCAAGTAGCTGGAACTACAGGCTCGCGCTACCACACCCGGCTAATTTTTGATTTATTGTAGAGATGAGGTCTCTCCAAGTTGCCCAGGCAGGTCTCGAACCCTCAGGCTCAGTCAATCCACTCACCCCAGCCTCCCAAAGGCGAGGGATTACAGGCTGAGCCACTGAGCCCAGTTTTAACAAATCAAAAACACCAAGGTATTATATAATACCTTATCTTGGGAATGGAAAGTTATTGTAACATTTGAAAATTAATCAGTGTAATTCAACATATTAATAGACTATGAAGAATAAACCATGTGACCATGTCAGTAGACACAGGAATCCACTATCCATTCATGAAAAAACTTGGCGGCAAACTAGGAACAGAAGGAAGGGAACTTCTGCAACTTTCGTAGATAATAAAAGGCATCTACAGAAAATCTATCCCTAAAATCATGCTTCATGGTGAAAGACGAAATGCCCTTCTCCCTAAGATCAAGAATGTCCCGCCGTTACCACTTCTGTTCAACATCGTGCTAGAGTGCTGAAGTCAGGGCAGTAAGGCAAGGCAAAGGAATAAAAGGCATGACCTATTCAACTCAGAAATTCTGAGTCCCTCTCCGGAAGCACCACCGATACCACGGGATTGTAGGTACGCTGTTCCTGCTTGGGGATAGCAGAATTCCCTGAGCTAGTTCTCTCTGGATCTTCCCCTATAAGGAGTCTTACCAGGGATTTAGGTGAGAGAGTGCCAGAGAGCGCAGGGTTCTATGGAGATGTGATCATGAAATCCATAATACAGAAGACGTGTAAGGAATAAATAAAATATTCATAAATTGGAAGAAATATAAAGATAAAGAAATACATAAAGGCATACAGATAGGAAACGGGCAAGACTGGCTTCATTGGTAGACAACGTGGTCATCTATAAAGGAAATTCTAAGGAATCTATAAAATACCACTGAGAACAAGTGAGTTTAGTAAGTTTTGAGATACATACTCAGTATGCAAAAATATATTTATACATGCTTGCAACATTTTGATTGAATGAAACTTGAAAAGTACATTTATAATAGTATAAATATGTGAAATACTTAGTATAAACCTGACAGAAGGTGTGTAAGACCTGTAGCTGAAAATTACAAAACACTGCAGACAGAAAGTAAAGAAAACCCAAGTAAGTGGGGAGATATATCATGCTCATTGGGTCAAAATTATGAAGCTCAGTCTCTTCAAATTGATCTATAGATTTGACACAATCCAACCAAAATCTGAACAGGCTTTAAAAAAAGAAACTGACAAGCTGATTCCAAAATTTAAATAAAATGAGAAGAACTCAGAATAATCAAAACAACAGAAAAGGAAAATAAAGTTGGAAGACCTATGCTACTTGATTTCAAGATGTTACAGTTACCAGGAAAATGTTATAGTTATCAAGAAAATGTAATTGGCTTAAAGGCAGACATATAGATCAACAGAACAAGGTACAGAGTCCAAAAATAGACCTAAACATATATTATCAGTCAACTTTTTTTTTTTTTTTGAGTCAGAGTCTCACTCTGTCTCCCAGGCTGGAGTGCAGTGGCACATTCACAGCCACCCCAGTGTCAACCTGCTGGGCTTTGGTGATCCTTCTGCCTCAGCCTTTCCAAGTAGCCAGAATTACAGGCATGTACTACCCTGCTTGGCTAATTTTTAAAAAATTTATTGTAGAGATGAGGTCTCATCATGTTGCCCAGGGCTCAGGCAATTTTCTAGCCTCGGCCTCCCAAAATGCTGGGGTTATAGGCTTGAGCCACTGTGCCCAGCCGAGGAAAGATTTAAATGGACATTTTGCCAAAGAAAATACACAGATAATGGCAAATAAACCCATGAAAAGATGCTTGACATCATTTGTGAGTAATGAGTTGAAATCAAACCCACAATGATATGCCACTATGAATCCATGAATATGGTTATAATTGTACTAAGTATTGATAAGGATGTGGAGAAACTGGAATTCTTATACGCTGGTGTGGAAAAGTAAAATGATGCCACCTTTTGAAAAAATGTTGGCAGTTTATTTGTTTATGTATTGACTTGGAGTTTCACTTTGTTGCCTAGGCTGGAGGGCAGTGGCACGCTCACAGTCACTGCGGCCTACACTTGCTGGGCTCAGGCAATCCTTCCGCCTCAGCCTTCCAAGTATAATAGCTGGAACTGCAGGTGTGTGCCACGTGCCCGGCTAATTTTTAAAAAAATTTATCATAGAGATGAGATCTTGTCGTGTTGCCCAAGTCGGTCTCGGACTCCTGTGCTCACACAATCCTCTCGCTTCAGCCTCCCAAAGTGCTGGGATTACAGGCATGAGCCACCACACCTGGCCCATGTATGTATAATATGTATATATTATGTATGCATACATGTATGTCAAAATGAATCAAATTGTACACTTTACATATGTATAGTTTATTGTATGTAAATTACATTTCAATAGAGGTATGAAACAAAACAAAAAGAGATTAGCTAAATAAACATGAGTAGACACATAAGGAGAAATACTATGTAGCAAAAAAATCATAAAAAGATATTTGTTAGATACTTGACAGTTGTTGAGAGAAAAAGTCGATTACAAATCAGTATATCCAATATAGTTATTAAAAAAGGTAATCTGAATATCTTCAGGATTCACCATTTGATTTGAATGCCATGTTATTCAAATTAATAGCATGTTAATAATGTTAATAAAATTATTATCATTATTATTTTGTCAAGGTCTCACCCTGTCGCTCAGGCTGGAGTGCAGTAGCACAATCAAGGCTCTCTGCAACCTCGACCTCCTGGGCTCAGGTGATCCTTCTGCCTCAGCCTCCTGAGTAGCTTGGGCTACAGGAATGTGCCACGATGTCTGGTTATTTTTAAAATTTTTGTAGAGCTGGGATCTTGCTATGTTTTCTGGGCTGATCTCAAACTCCTTGCTCACACAATCCTCAAATCCAATGGTGAATCCTGAAGATATTCAGATTATCTTTTTTAATACTATATTGGATATATTGATTTGTAATCGTTTTTCTCTGAACAACTGGTCTCAAACTCCTTGCCTCAAGCAAGCCTCTCCCTTGGCCTCCCAAAGTGCTGGGATTACAGGCGTGAGCCACTGCTGGCCAGGTTAAAATTGAACCATGGTTTATGCTGTCCAACAGCCATCCTGCCAGTGTGGGAATTTCCCTCCCCTGCAAAGTCCACTCGTTCCATATGTTTCTGGGTGGCCCCACATGTGTCTCACCTGCACTTGGAAAGTGATCTTGGGTGTCATTTGCTGTTGCTGACATCTGGAGCCTCTGAGGCTCCAGCACTGACATTGCCGGCTGAGCCAGAGATGGTGGCATTGCTCTCCAGGCTGCTGACGAAGACCCTTGATGGAGTGCTCACCACCTGTCCTGACACTGAGCCCTCACGGTGCTCTGAGATCATGTCTGAACAAGCGACAAGGGCAAGGCAAGGCCCCCACCACACTGGCCCACCATTGCGTTTTGTCAGGTTCCTTCTAAGTTTGCCAGGGGAGCTTGCATCCCACGCAGGAACACTGACGGATGCTTTTCTAGGTGCATGATTATTATATATATATAACATAACATAATAACATACATGCATACATGGGGAGGGAGTGATGAGATCATGGTGGTATCAATTTTCCTTTTTTTAAGTTGGAGTCTCACTCTGTGGCCCAGGCCAGAGTACCGTGGCACTCTCACGGCCACCCCAGCGTCGACCTGCTGGGTTCCAACGATCCTTCCTCTTCAGCCTTCCAAGGAGCTGGAACTACAGGTGCGCGCCGCCACGTCCGGCCAATTTTTTTTTTAATCAATATTTTTTATTTTAATATTGTGGGGTACAGTTAAGGGTTAGGTATACAAATATGCTTCGTTCAGGCACCCTTGTTGATAAGGGGTGTCTCCCCGTCCCCACACAGATATTGACTACCGTTAATCTCACCTCCCTTCCCCCCCTCCAGTTTCCCACCACTGTCAATCCCTTTCTTATAGTATTACGATAGATGTCCAAGGTCCACTATTTTTTTTTAATTGATTGTAGAGACAGGTCTCGCCAAGTTGTCCGGGCTGGTCTCGAACACGCGGGTTCAGGCAATCTGCTCAGGCAATCCACTCGCCTCGGCCTCCCAAAGTGCTGGGATGACAGGCTGAGCCACCGAGCCCGGCTGGTATTGATTTTCTTCGTGCTGTTCCGAGCCCCACGTTTGCATCAGTGCCCATAAGGGTTAGGATGATGGGTTCTGCTCCGAACTCCATCCCGGCAGCCGGCGCGGGGTCTGGCACACAGTAGGCGCTCAGTAACGGTGTGAAGGAACAGCAAGTGCCCCTTCGCGGGACTCCGCGGGGCCGGCTCAAAGTCGCCCGAGGCGCCGCGTGCGGCCGCCCGCGCTTCCGCCTCTGGCGGGGCCCAGAGCCGGGCGCCAGCCGGGGCCGGCCCTCTGCGATCGGCAGGCTGGGCAGCCCGGCCCCGCGCCCGCGCCCGCGCGAGGAGGGCACGCGAGCGACGGCGGGGGCAGAGCCGTCCAGGAACTCGCCCGCGCCGCCGCCTCCGCGCCTCCCTCCCGCCTCCGGGGAGCCTCCCCCGTCAGGCTGGGCTCGGGGACCTCCGAGGCCTGCTTCTGAGCCCCTCCTCGCGGACTCGCTCCTCCGACGCCCCCGGCGGGCTCCCCCTTTGGGTAAGGCCCTCCCCGCCCCACCCCCACCAGACCGCACCCCCCACCTGGGAAGAGCCCCGTTTCCCGGGCCCCTCCCACTGCTGGCTCCTCCTCCGCTCTAGGACCCTAGCGGCCAGGTGGTGCCTGGCTCCCTCTTGCAAGCTGGGGCATGAAGCATCCTGGGATTTAAGCTGGGGCAGGAGGGTCTCTCACTAGCGTGGGGGCGGGCTGGAGTCGCCGAGCGGGCGGCAGAGCTGGGGCCTGGGGAGGACCCAGGGGCACAAGCCTCGGAGTCCGGAGGGTGCAGCCGGTGCTGACTCACTCGGGGACCGGCGGTGTGGGAGGAGCACGAGCCCCTGTTGCGAGCACTTCCTGGACCAGGGTCGGATCCAGGAGGTCAGGCTGGTCCAGACCCCCAGCTGGGCCAAGGAGGGGACTCGAGCCCCTGCAGGAGGAGGCGGTGAGAGTGGGTGAGGGGCATATCTAAGTCCCTCAGGCGGGCGAGTTCAGGGCGGGGCTGAGGTCCAGGACTCTGCTCATGCCTCCTGGGCCGGGCCTCCCTGGCTCCTTGGCATTCCCTCTCTCCGTCCAGTCTCGTCCAGGCTTTTCCTTTCCCGCTTTCTGGCTTCTGTCCCCTGGCTTCTCACTGCTCTCTTTCCTCCGTGGAGGGCTGTGGTTGTGGGAGGGCAGCGCTGGCTCTGAGGCCAGGCCACCTCCACTTCCTCTAGTGCAAACACCACCCCCTTCCCCTGTCTCCCTCCCCCCATTTATCCCACAACTTCCTTTCTTCTGCCTTGCTGTGCAGTGCCTGAGGGGTCCCCAGAAGTGGGGGATCCTCCGGGAAGGAACTGGGACTCTTTAGCTTGGAAAACAGGCCGGGATGAGAATATTCTCACACGTATTCATTCATTTGACCGTGCTTTTACACACGCATTTGCTATCATTAGCTCACTCGCGCATTCCTTCGTTCTTTTGCGTTTAGTTACTCATTAATTCTTTCATTCTCTGGACACTTAATGCTCATCTGTTATGCTCGAGGCTCTGGGTGTTCATGGGAGAGGACCCAGATACTCTGATGAATCAATCCCTTCCCTGCTGCCAGCTAGCTCAAGGTCAAAAGTGGGAAGTGAACTGGGCACCTTGACTCACGCCTGTCATCTCAGCACTTTAGGAGGCGGAGGCAAGAGGATTGCCTGAGCTCAGGAGTTCGAGACCAGCTTGGGCAACTTGGCGAGACCCTATCTCTACAACAAATTAAAAATGGGCCCGGTGTGGTAGCGTGTGCCCGTAGTGCCGGCTTCTTGGAAGGCTGAGGTGGAAGGATCGCTAGAGCCCAGCAGGTTGACGTTGGGGTGGCTGTGAGTGTGCCACTCCAACTAAAAAAATAATTAGCTTGGCATGGTGGCGCATGCCTGTAGTTCCGGCTACTTGGAAGAGTGAGGTGAAGAGAATCTCCTGAGCCTAGCAGATGGAGGCTGCAGTAGCCATGATCATGCCATTGCACTCCAGCCTGGGCGACAGAGTGGGACTCTGCCCCCCCACCAAGCTGGGAGGAAGTTAGCACACATCAGCCCAACGTAAGAGAAAATGCACTGAGAGTGATAAAGGGCTGTGTGTGTGTGTGTGTGTGTTGGGGCATATAAGAAGAGGGACCAAGGAGGTTCCCTGGGGTGGTGGCATTTGAGCTGGGCCTTGATGATGGGCAGGGTTTGGATGTAGTTATTGGAGGGCATCCGGTGGAGGGAACAGCAGGAGCAAAGGACACCCGGTGTGTGAGGGAGCGCTGGGAAGTTCTGCTCATGACATGAGGGGATTAGAACAAAGAGGTCTGGACTGGGAGGTCAGGGCTGATGGGGGACAGGACAGGGGACAGCCTTGTTTTGAGTGGCCCAGAGCCACGATCACGAGGTGACAGCAAGAGCCCTTGGCTCTTCGGGGGTGGGGGGTGGCCCATGCAGGTTCTGACCCGTGCAGGGCTTCAGCCAGTGCTGGAAGGCGAAGTTGGAGTGGACCATGTCAGAGTCCCTCCCACCCAGAGTCTGTGTCCTATCTGGGAGGGCTAGAGAGCCAGCAGGGGGAGCTCCTGGGAGTTTGATTATCACTTCATTCGTTCATTCCCTCGTTCGCCCTTATACCCACTCATTCATTTGTTCATTCTTCACTTAGTGACTGAACCCTTGCTCTGGCAGGCCCTGTGCTGGGGGCCCAGATGGCTCAGATGAGGCCCCCGCTCTTGTGAGCTCCCGGTCTGGCGGGGGAGACAGACTCAGGCCTGAAAGTGACAACCCAGCATCACTGTGGAATATGAACAGAGATCATTTCACTGTTTTCTGCCACTGAATGGGGGGAGGCAGAGATGGGACGTGGACCCGAAGAAGTAATGCGGAGGTTTGGCCTCCCTCCAGGAAGGCCCAAGCATTGGGGTCACGTGGACATTGTAATGTGGGGAAAGGAGTGTTTGCAGGAGAAAATGCTCTGGGTTAGGGAGTAAGAGGCAGACTTTCTTTGGATGTGAGACTCCCCAGAGGCCCACTCAGGGACGGGCCTTTGAACTGAGGGTTCCACAAGCTCCTCTCACGTTAGAAATGAGCCTGCTGAAGGCCGGGCTTGGTGGCTCAGTCTGTCATCCCAACACTTTGGGAGGCCGAGGCGAGGGGATTGCCTGAGCCCGCGGGTTCGAGACCAACTTGGGCAACTTGGCGAGTCCTGTCTCTATGATAAATAAAAAAATTAGCTGGTATGTGGTAGTGCGCACCTGCAGTTCTAGCTACTTGGAAGACTGAGGCGGAAGGATCGCCAGAGCCCAGCAGGTTGCTGGGGTGGCCGTGAGTGTTCCACTGCACTCCCCCTGGGTGATAGAGTGAGACTCCAACTCAAAAAAAAAAAAAAAAAAAAAAGAAATGAGCCTGCTGTACTCAGGAACTTTTTGGGCCATTCAGCATAAGCTATAGAGAGTGATGGTTAACTTTGTGGGCTTTGGACTTAGAGATCAGGGTTCAAATCCTGGTGCTAACCCTTCTCGACTGTGTGACTTTGGACAAATGACACAATATCCCTTCCTCTGTTTTTCCCTGGCAGCAGAATAATAATCATAGTATCTTTTTTTCAGGGCACGGCCCAAAGGTGATAACATACATGGAGAGCTTGTGCGGTGCTGAGCATGTGAGGAGGGTTGTGATGACAGGGTTATAGTGACAGTGACAATAGCGGTGATGGTAGTGAAGTACTACCACCAAGTGCTGCCTTTAAAGTATCTGGGACTCATTCTCCCCAGCTGGAAAACGGGAGGGCAGACCTAACTCGCCGGTTCTCAGTGTGGTCCCTGGACCATCAGCGTCAGCATCACTCAGGATCTTGTTAGTAATGCAAATTTTTGGCCGGGCTTGGTGGCTCAGCCTGTCATCCCAGCACTTTGGGAGGCCGAGGCGAGTGGATTGCCTGAGCCCGCGGGTTCGAGACCAGCCCGGGCAATTTGGCGAAACCTCGTCTCTAGAATCAATCAAAAATGAGCCAGGCATGGTAGCCTGCACCTGTGGTTCTGGCGACTTGCAGGGCTGAGGCAGAAGGATCGCCAGAGCCCAGCAGGTCGATGCTGGGGTGGCCTTGAGCATGCCACCGCATTCCAGTTTGGTTGACAAAGCGAGACTCCAACTCAAAAAAAAGAAGGGATGTAAATTATTGATCTCGGCTTCAGCTTTACTGAATCGAAAACTCTGGGGATGGGGCCTGGCAATCTGTATTTTAACAAGCCCTGTAGGTGATCTAATGTGGGCTGGGGCATGAGACCACAAACTTAGCTGTCACTTAAGACCTCTTCTCCATCCGCCCTTTCAGGACTATGATCCATCCCTGTGTGTTTTTTGCCTCCTGCATTTGGGGTCCTGGCCTGGGGGTGGGTGGGGTGGGGACACAGAGATGGACAAGGTGTGGTTCTAGCCCTCAGGGAGCTGTCAGAAGAGTTGGAAAGGGGAGAGAGATAGTGAGAGAGGAATGAGATCTTTGTGGGCTGGAGGGGCCTCTGTAGAAATATCTAGCCTTCCCGTTGCTTGTTCCTGACGATGAGATTAACTCAGCCTTGCTGGACGGCCTCCCACAAGTCTGACTGAAGCCTCTCATTTTATGCCTTGTTGTGGGGTGGGGTGGACAGGGCTCTGGACTCAAGGCCAGGAGTGGGATTCCAGACAGCTTCCTTCCTGTGTGTCTTTGAGTGACTCACTTTCCTCCTGGGCCTCAATTCAGCCATCTGTAAGATGGCAGCTGCACCGAGGCCAGTGAGTCTGAGACATTATGGTTGTCTGGAGAGAGGGAAGGACTGGGGACTGGAAGCTCTCTGAGTTTCCATTCCTTCATCTGCATAGCAAAGGCTCTGAAGTTGCCCTGGCCGCCTGCCTGTCAAGCAATTTGGGATCCAGGAAGATGAGCTGTCCCCATTTTGGGTGCTTTCCTCCCCAGGCTAGGGAGGTCTCGTGACACCTGTCACATGGCTTTGGTCATGTTGAATATGGTCTTCATTCTCGAGGGCTCCTTGATGCCGAGCCCTGTTGCCTTCATGACAGGTTCCCAGCTTTCCTGCAAGATAAGGATCCTCATGGCCCATGGCTGTATCCTGTTTGGCGTTCCACCTCACCCCTCTTCTCAGCCTAACCAAGCCCATTCTGTCTTCAGGCCAGTTCTAGCACTATCTCCTCCAGGAAGCCTTCCAGATTGATTGTAATCCTCAGGACTATCTGTGGGCAATCTTCTAGTCTTTTTTTTTTTTTTTTTGAGTTGGAGTTTCACTCTGTCGCCCAGACTGGAGTGCAGTGGCCGTTCCCGGCCACCACAGCCTCGACCCACTGGGCTCTGGCGATCCTTCCACCTCAGCCTTCCGAGTAGCCGGAATTACAGGCACGCGCTACCACACCCGGTTGATTTTTTTGATTTATTGTAGAGATGAGGTCTCGCCAAGTTGCCCAGGTGGGTCTTGAACTCGTGGGCTCAGGCAATCCACTCACCTCAGCCTCCCAAAGGCATGGGATTATAGGCTGAGCCACCGAGCCCAGCTTTTTTTTTGATTTATTGTAGAGATGAGGTCTCGCCATGTTGCCCAGGTGGGTCTCGAACCCGTGGGCTCAGGCAATCCGCTCACCTCACCCTCCCAAAGTCGCGGGATTACAGGCTGAGCCACTGAACCTGGCTTTTTTTTGATTTATTGTAGAGATGAGATCTCGCCAAGTTGCCCAGGTGGGTCTCGAACCCTCGGGCTCCCAAAGGAGTGGGAGCCACCAAGCCCGGCCTTTTTTTTTTTTTTTTTTAAGTTAGAGACTCACGCTGTCACTCAGGCTGGAGTACAGTGGCCTGATCATGGCTCACCGCAGCCTTGAACTCCTGGGCTTAGGCGATCCTTCCGCCTCATCCTCCTGAGTAGCTGGGACTACATGTGCGTGCCACTATGTCCAGCTTAGTTTTTGATTTTTGCTGAGATGAGGTCTTGCTATGTTGCCCAGGTTGGTCCCTAACTGCTAGGCCCAAGCAATCCTCTCACCTCAGCCTCCTTAAATGCTGGGATGACCAGGCATGAGCCACATGCCCGGCCCATCTTGCAGTCTTTAAGGTGTGACTTCTCTCTCTTTTTTTTTTTTTTTGAGCTGGAGTCTCACTCTATTGCCCAGGTTGGAGTCCAGTGGCACGGTCCCGGCCACCACAGCCTCGACCTGGTGGGCTCAGGCGATCCTTCCTCCTCTGCCTTCCAAGTAGCTGGATCCACAGGCATGCACCACCACGCTCAGCTAATTTTTGATTTATTGTAGAGATGAGGTCTCACCATGTTGCTCAGGCAAACCTCTTGCCTCTGCCTCCCAACGTGCTGGGATTATAGGTGACTTCAACTTCTCATTTGTAGACACAGGACTGCTGATGGATGACCACCTCTTTGCGGGCAAGGCCTGAACTCACACGGATGGACATCAGAGTCCTTGGCCGCAAAAGCAGCAAGGCCCAGAGTGAGGACGGAGCTTGCCCAGAGCCACACAGCACATGAGTGAGAGAGCCAGGCCCAGAGTCCAGGCCTCTTCGGCAGAACATGCCCAGAGGAGACACTGTTAGATTTCAACGGATGAACTAGAGGCAGTGAGAGACAGGATGGGGCAGAGGCCTCAGAATCGACTGATTGTCCCGGCATGGCCCTTCACCTCCTGGCTCGGGGAAGCTTCTGGTGAGGTTGGGCTGAGGACCAGCATGAGACTCGGCACACAGCCAGTGCTTGGTTAGTATCACAGGGCGCATGTGATTACTCCCCATCCACTTGTCCTGCCTAGGTCCTTCCTGGTCCAACTTGAGTGTGAAGACTTCTTTGGCAAGCCTCTTGCAGAAATGAGAGGGAGAAGGGAAACCCCTGGTGGTCTCTCAGGCAGTGACGGCTACAGAGGGGCTGGAGCGGGTGTTTCAAGTGGGTGTCTGCGTGGCCATCACGGAGGAATTTGGCAAGTGCTGCTTTTAGAAAAGTCCCTCTGCCCTCCGGGTGTGGTCACTCAGCCTGTAATCCCAGCACCTTGGGAGGCCATGGAGAGCAGATTGCCTGGGTCCGTGGGTTCGAGACCAGCCTGGGCAACTTGGCGAGACATCATCTCTACAATAAATAAATAAAAAATTGGCTGGGTTTGGTGGTTCAACTTGTCATCCCAGCACTTTGGGAGGCTGAGGCAAGTGGATTGCCTGAGCCTGTGGGTTTGAGACCAGCCTGGGTAACTTGGCAAGACCTCATTTCTACAATAAATTAAAAAAAAAAATTAGCCGGGTGTGGTAGCGCATGCTTGTAGTTCCGGCTACTTGTAAGGCTGAGGCGGAAGGATTGCCTGAGCCCAGCAGGTTGAGGCTGTGGTGACTGTGAATATGCCACTGCACTCCAGCCTGGGCAGCAAGGGTGAGACTCCAACTCAAACAACAACAAAAAAATCGCTGGGCATGGTGGCACACACCTGAGTTCCAGCTACTTGGAAGGCTAAAGCGGAAGGACCGCCTGAGCCCAGCAGGTTGAGGCTGTGCTGGCCGTGAGCGTGCCACTGCACTCCAGCCTGGGCGACAGAGTGAGACTCCAACTCAAAAATAAAAAGAAAAGAAAAGTCATGCTGCCAATGTAAAGGAAGTGAGGATGTGCCCTGTCCCCAGCCAGTGACTGCTGGATGCCTGCAGAATGCAGCAGTGGACTTGGTGGGCGGTACTCCCAAGGGAGAAGGGTCCTGGCAGGTGGGTCTGGTGTCTCTCTGGGAGGCCGAGAGCTGCTTGCTGGCCTCCTGCCACCTTCCAGCCTGACCCCTTGTGGACAGATGGAAGCCTGGTGGCCATATTGCCAGTCTGCTGGCTGGGCCGGGAGCTGGACACCCCCACCCGGGCCCTAAGAGAGATCTCAGAGCCAAGAGACCCTGTGGGGGCGGGTAATGGGGCGGGAAGTGGGGGGTGACCGGAGATTGGCTGAGGCTGGAGGCGAAGCGAGTGTCTGGCTGAGAGCCCAGTGGGTGGACGTGGGCCCCTGCCCTTCCTCTCCGCTAGGCGGGTGCAGGAGACTTCGGTGTGGGACTGTTAGAAGGGGGGCAGAGGGCAGCCTAAGGAGAGGCGGGACGAGGGGTGATAACAGCTGGCTCAGGAGGCGGGAGCCAGGGAGGAGGGCTAGGAGAGGCCACAGCTTCGGCTGGAGCCAGACCCAGCTGCCACTCAGGTGACTGGCGTCCTCTCCGCTTCCCACACCGCGCCGACACAGCTAGCGGGTGGCCGGCTGCAATGATCCAGAATGTCGGAAGTCACCTGCGGAGGGTACGAAGGGAGGGCGGGCTGGGGGTGGATTGGCGGCACAGGGGAGGCTGAGGGCCGGGCCGGAGAGACACTGGTGTTTTCATTTTAAGTCAGAAGCTCTGATCTCCCCTCTCCCTTTCCACGGGCCATTTTCGAGCTCTCTTTGGAAGCAGACTTTGCACAGCCCCTGGGCTGGGTTATTATTAGCAGCAATCCCCAGACAAGCCCCCGGGCCATCGGGTCCCCGAGAGCTGGCACTGTTGAGTGGAATTGCCTTGGGCTAGGTTTGGCTTCTGGAATTCTATTCTTGGGGGTGTGAGTTTGGTGCATGTTCCAGCCGGACATCTGGACTCCGTGGTCCTGTGGTGTCCACTCTCTGAGCCCCAGCCTAAGGGCCACGGATCTGCTGGGTGTTTCGGGGTGAGGTGTGCGTGCTGGTGAGTGCGTGTGACACGGTGAGACGGGGATTCTCCAGGACTGGGACCTCTTTGAGAACAAGATGTCCTATACAGTGACCTTGAAGAGAACTTTTGCCAGGAACTCCTAGTGGACTTTAGAGCTGAGATTAGGTGCCGAGGCACACGGCTGACCCAAGTGCTCAGCGGCGCCGGGCGGGGGCCTTTGATCTGGTACCTGTCACTGGCAGAACTTGTGTGGGGCATGGAGTGGCTGTCCTCTGAGGACGTTTTCAGGAAAAGCCTTTTCAGAAAGGCTGGGGCACATAATGTCCCAGCCATCCCCTCCCTCTGCATAGCCACGGCTCAACCCAGCATCCTCACCCCGCCCTGTGCCCTGTGTTCTCCCTGGGTCCCCTGGGCCACCTGCCGCCCCCCTCAATCTGCCCTCCACACTGGGGGGGCGGGCTTCCAAGAGGCAATACGGTTCTTCGCCTGCTCAGACAGCTACCTTCAATGTGACTTTCACATTCCTTACAAGGGGATCGTGGCAGTCCGGCCCGACCACGCCTCTCTCCTCCCTTCACCGTTCCCACCTCTGCATCCCCAGCAACAGCCATACTGAACTGCTTTTCCCTGCCTCAGTGTACCGCCTTTGTTCTGTCCCCCCTGGCTGTACCTTTTGCCCGAGTTACCCCCAGCCTTCCTTCCTCCTCTAACTTGTCTCCCTGGAGAGTTCCTCGGAGCTCTCAGATCTCAGTTCAGATGCTGCCTCCTCTGGAAAGCCTTCCCAGATTTCTTACGAACCCACGAGCCTTTGCGTTAGCCCCTTCTCACACCGGATTTTGTGCTTGACTTATCTCTCCGTCTCCCCCACCAGCTGGCGAGCTGAATGCCCAGCACAGTGTTTGGAGAATGAATGGGAACAGTGTCTCAGCCAGGCCACAGGGCGGGAGCTGAGAAGAGGGCCACTTGCTCCTGTCACCCGGGCACAGGGCAGAGAGGGTCTTCCAGGTGGGTGGGGACCGCCCTGTTGTACTTAACTCTTTTTGACTCTTTCCCGGTTGATCCTTGTTGGCAACTTGGGGGCGGGGCCTCAGGCAGGGATGTGCCATGATCACCATTTTACAGAGATAATGATAACCTCCTTGCGTGGCTCTGACCGTGCTGGGCGCCATGCCCAACCCTGCATATGATAACTTGTTCAGTTCTCTGTGAGGCTGGTACCATTATCCTTCCCTATCCAAGAGTAGGAATCTGAGGCTTGAGAGGATCAGTGACTTGGTCGAGATCACACTGGTAGGAAGCACAGAGCTGGGGTTTGAGCTCAGCCGTCGGCTCCAGAGTTTGAGCTCTTAAGGAACCCAAAGCTCAGCCAGAAGAAGGCCTAGACGTGGGATTCTGACGCACACAATCCAGTTGGCATTCAGCTTCCTGGCACTGGGGTGGAGGTGGGCGTCGGCGTGAAAGCTGGGCCCTTGAGGACACAGTGACCTCGTGTCAGCTTAGGACACTCTGGCCTTGATGGCAAGTCTCCTTGGATGTCCCTTGCTTCTTCTTGAATTCTGATTGCTCTGGATTATGGGAAGGCTTGAGAACATTTTCTAGCTTGGTAGCAAAACTATTTTTCTTTTTTTTTGAGTTGGAGTCTCACTCTGTCGCCCAGACTGGAGTGCAGTGGCACACTCCCAGCCACCACAACCTTGACCTGCTGTGCTCTGGTGATCCTTTTGCCTCAGCCTTCCAAGTAGCTGGCATGCGCTACCACGCCCGGCTAATTTTTTTTTTTGATTTATTGTAGAGATGAGGTCTCTCCAAGTTGCCCAGGCAAGTCTCGAGCCCGCGGGCTCAGGCAATCCACTCAACTCAGCCTCCCAAAGCGCGGGATTACAGGCTGAGTCACCGAGCCCAGCTGCAAAACTATTTTTTTAAATTTATTTTTAAATCTTATTTTATTAGCAAAGCTATTTTTGATGAAAAACAAGCAAGCCAGAAAAGCCCCACTGTCTTCACTGGGGACTAAAGGTTAAACTGAGTGGGATGCCCTTTCCAGTGTCCTGTGGTATGACAGATGGAGTGGGTGTGGGAGTCCGACGGTTCTGCTCCTAATCTCCCCGGGTACCCAGCAAGCACTGGACATTTGCAAGGGGGGGTGGGTGAATGAATGGAGCGGTGAGTCTGCTGCCCATCTGGGGGGTGGGAGAGGTGCTGAGTGCCCGTCTGGTGGTGCTGGAAAGGTTTCCAGGTCCTGGGTCCGTCCTGGCGTCTCCCAGCTGGGAACTCTTCTCTTTTCCCCACCCAAGGTGTCGGTCTACACTGGGTACTGAGCCCTGAACTCCTGGGCGGACAGGGACCTGGTGGCATCCCAGTGGGGGGCAGGTGGGACTCCTGGGAAGTCTGGGGACCTCTGCTCAGCCTCGGGTCTGGCCTGGCCCGGGTCAGCTCTTGGTGGGACTCAGGAACTTCTTTTACTCTGGGAATGGCATTGGGGCTGTTTGTCTCAGGTCCCCCGAGAAGCCCCTGTGCCCAGGTGGTGCTGCTGGCAAGGCACCGGAGGGTCAGAAGCAGGGGGTATGCATGCATGCATTCGCTCACCCACAGACCTCTCCACTGCCTGCTGCCCCCCCAGTGTGACCCTCTGTTTCACGTTGGACCTGATGACAGCTGGAGGGGTCCCCCAGCCTCCCCAGCCTCATTCAGAGTCCAGCCTGCATGTGGGAGGTTTCGGGCACAGTGACTGGGGATGGATCTTACGTTCACCACTCACTGTGTGACCCTGGCCGGGTGTTCCCTTCTCTGGACCTCAGAGGCTGGTGATCCCTGAGGTCCCAGCCAGCGTGCACATCCTGGGGGTCTGAAGGTTTGTGAAGGATTTGTATGCCACAGGGAAAGGCAGGGGCTGGTCTCTCTTGAGGGTCCCGTTGTATGTCAGAGGAGGGGAGACCCTAGACGTAAAACGAGTGTTTGCAGGAGCAAATCACTCCTGAATGAATGACTGTGGGTGCTCAGAAGGGGGCTGAGATGCTCCCAGAAGGCTTCCAGGAGGAAGAAGTGAGATTTGTACACTTAGCAACAGCCTGTACAAGAGCCATATGCCAACCCCGGTTTCTGACATGGGCAGAGACCCTTCGTGCTCTTAGTCTGTCTGGACGACTCTTTTCTCTTTAAAATTTTATTTTAATGTGCACAGCGGCTGGGCGTGGTGGCTCAAGCCTGTAATCCCAGCACTTTGGGGGCCCAAGGATTGCCTGAGCCTGCGTGTTCGAGACCAGCCTGGGCAACATGGTAAAACCTTGTCTCTACGATAAATTAAAAAAAAAATTAGCTGGGTGTGGTAGCACACACCTGTAGTTCCGGTTACTTGGAAGACTGAGGCAGAAGGATTGTTGGAGGGCAGGGGGTCAATGCTGGGGTGGCCACGAGGGTGCCACTACACTCTATCCTGGGCGACTGAGTGAGAAGCCAACTTAAAAAAAAATGTGTGTAGCATAGGGGGGGTTACAGGAGAATGATTACTCCATTAAACATTAAAAAAAAACTTTATTTATTTTTAAATGAACCAATAATGGTGTATTTTTTCTTCTTCTTTTGAGTTGGAGTCTCACTCCATCACCCAGGCTGAAGTGCAGTAGCACTCTCACGGCCACCCCAGTGTCGACCTGCTGGGCTCCGGCAATCCTTCCGCCTCAGCCTTCCAAGTAGCCGGAACTACAGGCGCGCGCTACCACACCCGGCTAATTTTTGATTTAGTAGAGACGAGAGAGGTCTCACCAAGTTGCCTAGGCTGGTCTCGAACCCATGGGCTCAGGCAATCCATGCGCCTTGGCCTCCCAAAGTGCTGGAATGACAGGCATGAGCCATTGATCCTGATCTCCATATATTGTATTCTTGAAAAATGTGGAGAGACTGTGCTCTCACCACAATATAAAGACTGTGTAACTGGGCTTGGTGGCTCAGCCTGTAATCCCGCGTTTTGGGAGGCTGAGGTGAGTGGATTGCCTGAGCCCGCGGGTTCGAGACCTGCTTGGGCAACTTGGCGAGATCTCATCTCTACAATAAATCAAAAAATCAGCCGGGCGTGGTAGTGCATTCCTGTAGTTCCAGCTACTTGGAAGGCTGAGGCGAAAGGATTGCTGGAGCCCAGCAGGTGGAGGCTGCGGTGGCCGTGAGGATGCCACTGCACTCCAGTCTGGGGAACAGGGTGAGATTCCAACTCCAAAAAAAAAAAAAGACCGTGTGAGGCGATGCATTTCTTAATTAGCTAGATTTAACCGTGTGTTGGCATGTGCAAAAACATACAATGTGGTCAGGTTTTGAACTCCTGGCCTCAAGCTATCCTCCTACCTCAGCCTCCCAAAGTGCTGGGATTACAGGCACAAGCCACCACCCAAGTCTCTTTGGGATTTTTTGATAATAGCCACTCTAACAGGTGTGAGATGATATTGCATTGTGGTTTTGATTTTCATTTCCTTGATAATTAGTGATGTTGACCATTTTTTTTTTTTGAGTTGGAGTCTCACTCCATCGCTCAGACTGGAGTGCAGTGGCCGCTCCCGGCCACTGCAGCCTCGACCCGCTGGGATCCAGCGATCCTTCCGTCTCAACCTTCCAAGTAGCTGGAACTACAGGCATGCGCTACCACGCCCTGCTAATTTTTTGATTTGTTGTAGAGATGAGGGCTCACCAGCCCAGGCGGGTCTCGAATCCGCGGGCTCAGGCAATCCACTCACCTCAGCCTCCCAAAGCGTAGGATTACAGGTTGAGCCACTGAGCGCGGCCGATGTTGACCATTTTTTCATATGCCTGTTGACCATGCGTATGTGTTCTTTTTTCTTTTTTTTCTGAGTTGGAGTCTCACTCTGTCGCCCAGACTGGAGTGCAGTGGCCGCTTCGGCCACCGCAGCCTCGACCTGCTGGGATCCAGCGATCCTTCCGCCTCAGCCTTCCAAGTAGCTGGAACTACAGGCGCACGCTACCACGCCCAGCTAATTTTTTGATTTATTGTAGAGATGAGGTCTCGCCAAGTTGCCCAGGCGGGTGTTGAACCCGCAGGCTCAGGCAATTCACTCACCTCAGCCTCCCAAGGCGCGGGACTACAGGCTGAGCCACCGAGCCCGGTTATGTGTTCTTTTAAGAAGGGTTTGTTTAGGTTTTTGCGATTTTTAAATCAAATTATTTGTGTTGTTTTTTTCCTATGAGTTGCTTGTGATTCTTGTATATTTTGAATGTTAACCCCTTGCCAGATGTATAGTCTGCAAGTATTTTCTCCCAATCTGTAGGTTGTCTCTTCACTCTGTTGACTATTTCCTTTGCTGTGCTGAAGCTTTTTAGTTTGCTGTGCTCCTGTTTGTCTGTTTTTGCTTTTGTTGCTTGTAATTTTGAGGTCTCATCCAAAAAATCCTTGCCTAGCCCAATATCATGAAGTGTTTCCCATATGTTTTCTCCTTGAAGTTTCATAGTTCGAGGTTTTACATTTAAGTTTTTAATCCATTTTGAGGTTTTTTTTGAAAAACTATGATGAGAGCTGGGCTCGGTGACTCAAGCCTGTAATCCCGCGCCTTTGGGAGGCTGAGGTGAGTGGATTGCCTGAGCCTGCGGGTTCAAGACCCGCCTGGGCAGCAAGACCTCATCTCTACAATAAATCAAAAAATCAGCCGGGCGTGGTAGTGCGCGCCCGTAATTCCAGCTACTTGGAAGGCTGAGGTGGAAGGATCGCCTGAGCCCAGCAGGTCGAGGCTGCGGTGGCCGGAAGTGGCCACTGCACTCCAGTCTGGGTGACAGAGTGAGACTCCAACTCAAAAAAAAAAAAAAAACTATGAAGAGAGAAGGGTCCAGTTTTGTCTTTCTGCATGTGAGTATCCAGTTTTCCCAATACCTTTTTTTTGAAGAGACTGTCCTTTTTCCAATGTGTGTTCTTGACAACTTTGTTGAAAATCACTTGGCTGTTGATGCATGGATTTAGTTCTGTATTCTATAATCTGTTCCCTTGGCCTATGGGTCTGTTTTTATGCCAGTATCATGCTGTTTTGGTTACTATAGCTTTGTAGTATATTTTAAAGTTAGATAGTATGATGCCTTTGGCTTTGTTCTTTTTGCTTAAAATTTATTTGGTTATTTGGTGTCTTTTGTGGTTTCACATGGATTTTAGCAATGCTTTTTTGTATTTCTTTAAAGAACATCATTAGTATTTTGATAGGGATTGCATTGTATCTTAGATTGCTTTCAGTGATATGAGTGTTTTAACAACAATAATTCTTCCAATCCATGAACATAGGATACCTTTTTGTTTATTTGTAACTTCTTCAGTTTCTTTTATTAATGCTTTAGAGTTTTCATTGTAGCAATCTTCCATCTCTTGGTTAAATTTATTTCTAGGTTTTAATTTATTTTTTGCAGCTATTGTAAATGGAGGTGTTTTCTAGATTTCTAGATAGCTTGCTATTGGTGTTTAGAAACACTACTGATTTTTGTAGGTTGATTTTGTTTCCTGCAACTTTACTGAATTCATTTTTTGCTTCTAAAAGTTTTTTGGTGTAGTCTTTAGGGTTTTTACATTATATATAGGATCATGTTGTCTGCCAGTAGGGACAATTGATTTCTTCCTTTTCAATGTGGATACCTTTTCTCCTCTCTCTCTCTCTCTCTCTCTCTCTCTCTCTCTTTCTCTCTCTCTCTCTCACCTAATTGCTCTGTCGAGAACTTACAGTATTATATTGACTAGAAGTGGTAAAAGTGGGCATCCTTGTCTTGTTCCTGATCTTTGATAAAAAGCTTAACTCTTCCCTGTTCAGTGGAGGACTCGTCTTCATTCTTCAAAACCCAGCTTCGCTATCATTTCTCCTTTGAATTCTTGTCCTGCCAGTTCCCAAAGTTAGTGGTGTCTCCTCAGGATTTTGAGCCGGCTTCACTTGTTCCTTCCACAGGTACCTGCTGAGGGATTAACATGTGGCAGGCGCTGAGTATACTGTGGCTGATGACCCAGGCTGTCTCCTGGAGCTGACAGTTAGTGGGGGAGAGACAGTGAAAAAGTAGCCAGCAGCAGTGGAAGTGTGCAATACGTGCTGTAATAGTAATGATAACGAGTAACTGCTATACAAGTGCTGGCTGTGCAAAGCGTGCAACAACTCATTTATTCCTTGTAACGACTTTGTGAAGTAGATAATGTTGTTGTGCCCATATTAAAGATGAAATTGATTCCTAGTCTGGGCATGGTGGCTCACGCCTATAATCCCAGCATTTCGGGAGGCGGGGGCTAGAGGATGGCCTGAGTCCAGGGGTTTGAGACCAGCCTGGGCCACTTAACGAGACTTCATCTCTACATGAAATTTAAAAATGAGCCGAGTGTGGTGGCGCATGCCTGTAGTCCCAGCGACTCAGGAGGCTGAGGTGGAAGGATCGCCTGAGCCCAGCAGGTTGAGGCAGTGCTAGCCATGATCGTGCCACTGCACTCCAGCCTGGGCAACAGAGTGAGACTCTGACTCCAAAGTAAAATAAAACAAAGTAAAATTAAAAGATGAAACAGAGACTGAGAGGTTAAGAAAGATGTCCGAGGCCACGCAGCAAGTAAAAGGCATTGCTGGGATTAAAGTCAGGTTGTCTGGAGAAGGAGACACTGGGAGAGAACAGTGAGGGAAGTCAAGGGAGAGCTCTCTGAGCAGGTGACAGTGGAGGAGGAACCTAGCAGCCGAGAAGAAGCCAGTCTTGGTAAGATCCAGGGGGAGGCATCCCAGGGAGAGGGAACAGTGTTCACTTGCGGGCTCCAAGGGAGTGGGGGGTGGGGGGAGCTGGCACATCTGAGCTGCTAAATGGAGTCCCACATGGCTCCGAGGGGAGGGAGCAAGGGGCAGAACAGCTGGAAGAGCTGTGAGGTGCTGCAGTGTGGGGGGCTGAGCCTTGCAGGCCAAGTTGGGGGTTTGGAGCATTGTGGGCTGTTGTCCTGCCTGCCAGAGCTCCGTGGGCGTGGGCGCTCTCTGGTCTTCAGGCTTAGTGCCAAGGTGTGTGGTCCTTACACGCTGAGCTCAGTGACCCAGGGGACACATCATCATGGTTCCTCTTCTCTGTGTGGCCAGCACCTCCAAGGCCCCAGCCACCTTTCCATTCACCCCGACTCCTCTTCACAAGGGGTGGATGGGTGACATGATCCACTTCCTGGCACATATAAGGGATGGAGAAGTGAGAGGGTGTGCCTGGTCTCAGAAAGCTGTTAAAACACTCAGAGAGGCCGGGTGCTGCGGTTCAGTACTTTGGGAGGCTGAGGTAAGAGGATTGCCTGGGGCCACGGGTCTGAGACCAGTCTGGGTAACTTGGCAAGATCTCATCTCTATAATAAATCAAAAAATTAGCCAGGTGTGGTAGTATGCACCTGTAGTTCCGGCTACTTGGAAGGCTGAGGTGGAAGGATCACTGGAGCCCAACCGGTCAACACTGGGGTGGCCGTGAGCATGCCATGGTACTCCGGCCTGGGTGACGGAGTGAGACTCCCACTCAAAAAAAAAAAAAAGACACTCAGAGGCCCCCCACTGGGCGATGGCCCCTTTTCCAGTCCTTGGCATGGCCAGGGAGGTATCTGGAACCTCTGCACCCAGAAAGTGGCCTCGCTGGCACAGGTAGACCCACCCCTTCCCAGCCGCTTCCCAGCCCCTTCCCAGATCCACCCCTTCCTCTAGTTAGAGGATTCCGAGTCTTGTCTGACTCCAGGCTCCAGCAGGGTGGGAACCCTGGACACTGGTTCCTTTCCATGTCCTGGGCCGACCTGGCTGAGCCAATGAACTGAGAGGCCTTTGCCTCGTGCCTGCTCTGTCCTGTGTCTCCAGGGACAGATGGTGCTGCTGGCTGCATCCTCTGCCAGTTCCCTGGCTGCAGGTCCCTGTGCTCCTGCCATCCCCAGGAGCAGTCTCCTTGCAGGTGGGAGGTGGCACCGGGCAGTGACGGAAAGGACTGGTGTCGGTGCTTTGAGGACATGAGGATGAGTCAGACTGGACCTGTCCTCAGGTTGCCCCCAGGCTGATGGTGAGACAGAGAGAGGAAATAAGCCAACTGCAGCAGCACACCACGGCCAGGCTGTGACAGAGGAAAGCCCCGAGGTAGCCCCTCACCAGCCTGGGTGTCAGGGCAGGCTCCCTGGAGAAGGCAATGGGTTAGCTCTGTCCTGAAAGCTTTTCTGGGTTAGGAAGCATGATCCAGGCTGAGGGACCTGTATGTGAGAGGAAAGAAAGGAACTGGGCAGTGACCCCTCAAGGACACCCACCTTGGTCCCCGCGTCCATGTAATAGGTATATCCTGGCTGGTCTTCTTCAGTGGTGGTAATTTGTCATGAGTGAATTATACATGGACTAAATGATGTCAGCAGGCATGAATTATTAAGCATCTGCTTGGAAAATCAGCCCAGTAAGTAGGAAAAGCTTTGGTAGCAAGAAAAGCCAAATCTCGGCTCCAGCCCTCACTGGCAGAGGGCCCCTGGGCAAGCCCTTCAGATCACCCGAGCCTTAGTTCCCTTTTCTGTGCAAGAGGGATAATCGTCCCTCCCAGGGTTTGGGTGAGGATTTGATGGTGTTATGGACACAAAGCCAGTCTATAAGGTATAGAAAGCCCACTACACTCACTGTAGGTTCTCCGAAATCCATAGGGAGGCGCTGGGAGACAGCCAGGCGAGTTAACCGGCCTGGGAGTTGACCTGGTCCCCACCCTCCCTTTGCTTCTGAAGATAGAAGCAGAGCTTCCAGGCAGCAGAGGGACATGAGACCCGCCCCGACCTCAAGGAGTTTCCTGCCTCTGCATGTGCACTGTGCTTTACAGTCTAGAAAGCTCTGTGTATGTTGACCTAGTCTGGTTGTTCAGAAGCCTGGTGGGTCTGCAGGTTGGCCAGCAGTGCTCAAGCTCTGCCCAGAGAGGATCATTGTTCTGAATGTTCGCTGGAGTGGGTGGTGGTGCTGTATCTCAGTGTGCTTCACTCCTTGGCACTGCCCGGGATCTGCCCAGGAAGTGTGGCCCTGCCCAGGTGTGGCCTTTGCATCAGACCTGGACTCAGTCAGAGTTCAGGAAGGGCAGTGGCCCTGGGGCCTCCCTAAGGCAGCTTCTGGTTCCCAGCACCACTCCTGGGCCGACCTGAGCCAGGTGGGTCTGCATTTTCTTTTGATCCCTTAGGGAGAGGGTGGAGAGACCTGGTTCCTCTTCTCTTTCTAGGAATACACCCCGGTGAGTGGTGGGAGGGACAGACTTGAAATCTGGAGCCAGAAAACTTGGTCTGGTTTTTTTTTTTTTCTTGAGTCAGAGTCTCTCTCCATCACCCAGGCTGGAATGCAGTGGCACACTCACGGCCACCGCAGCCTCGACCTGCTGGGCTCAGGCGATTCTTCTGCCTCAGTCTTCCAAATAGCCGGAACTATAGGCGAGCGCTACCACTCCCAGCTATTTTTAAAAAATATATATTGTAGAGATGAGGTCTCGCCAAGTTGTCTGGGCTGATCTCGAACCCGCAGGCTCAGGCAGTCCACTTGTCTCGGCCTCCCAAAGTGCTGGGATGACAGGCCGAGCCACGGAGCCCAGCCTTGACTCGTTCTTGACTAGCTCTCTGTCTCACCCTGTGTCCTCATTCATAATGCAGGCACATGGGGGTGACGGTGGGCCTTATCACGGAGCCTGCTTGGTGCCAGGCAGGTGACACAGAGAAAGCAGGTGTCAAGAGATGAAATGGTGTGCCCAGAGGCTTGGAGAACAGGGGCTGGGGGGAAGGGGCGGGCTGGAGAGGAAGGGGCCCAAGGAGTATATGACTTTGAGGTCGGGGAGAGGCTCTCCCTGAAGAGAACCAGAAAGAGAAAAGCATAGCATTGTGTCCCAGCACCCCTCCACCCCCACCCGCGGGCCTCCTGGGCCCTGGAGCTTACCTGGACCCCACCCTCCCCCTGCTTTTGAAGACAGAAGCATAATTTCCAGGCAGCAAGGCCAAAAGGTGTGTCTCACTGAGCAAACTGGTTTTCAGCTGGCAAACAGGAGAGCCAGCCCTTTGGGTGGCAGTGGTGGTGGTGATGGTGATGGCTGGGAGACCCCCACAGCCAAGGAGGAGCCTCCGGGCCAGAGACCACCTCCCCAGTGAGCTCTTTTCCATTTTGCCCAAGCAAGATGGGAATGCAGGGAGGCCGGTGATGCAGCTGTCCAAAGTGCCAGGCTCTGCCTCAGAAGGGCCATGAGCTGGTGACCGGATCTCCCTTCCACCGATGTCCTCTTTGTGCCTCGCCCCTGCCAGAGTCTGGAGTCAGGAGAACCCAAGTCCTGTCTCCTTTTGCCTTTTACTAGCCAGGCATCCTTGTGGGTAAATCTTTCCTTGTTCCCTGCCCGAGTTTCCTCCTTCAGAATGGAGTTGCGAGTTTGGGGACCCCCAAGGGCTAGACCTGGTACACACTAAATGGCAACCGTAGGTCTCTAAGATGGGGTCTTTGAGATTTCTGAAGGCAGTTCTTGGGCAGCCCCTCTCCTGCAGAAAACTGGCTCAGTGAGACCCCTCTCACTGGCTCTGTCCCATTAGCAGACAAAAAGCTCCGCGATCTCACAGCCAGTAGGCAAACAAACCCCCTTCTGGTCAGCCTCTCCCATGACTGTCTTGTTTCTTTGCTGCTTTTTCCCATGAAAATTGTGGAGCGTTCTCCGGTCTGGGTCTGTATTTCTCCTTCCTTGCCTCTGGTCCTTTCCCAGCTCACTCTAACTGAATTCCTTTCTTCCCCCCACCCTACCTGCTCGCTCCCTTTCTGTGCTCAAATCCGTGATCGCTCTCTCCCCATCTGCCTTAACTCCAGCACCAGCAAGGCCCCTTCCTTCTGGAGAGCCATACTCTCCGCCTCACGGGCTGCTCACTCGCAGGCTCCTCCTCCCCACGCAACCTCTAAACACCTGGCATATGCATATCTCAGTCTGCATTCTCTCCTTAGATCATGTCTGTTCTAGTGACTATGGCTGTGTCACAAGCTACCCTCAAACCTAGCGGCTTAAAGCAATAGGCATTTTATTGCATCTTGCGATTCTGTGGGACAGGAATTTGGGCAGAGCTTGGCTGGGCAATTCTTCTGCTCTGTGTGGCACTGATGGAGGTTATTTGGTGGTATTTTGCTGGCCAATGGTCTACACCGGGGTCCAAGATGGCTTCACTGGCACCTTGGTGGGGATGGCTGGAAGGCTGGGCGTAGCTGGGACTACTGCCATTTGGAGCATCCATGTGTGGTCTCTTCAGTATGTTGGTTTCAGAGTAGTCAGATTTCCTGCCTGGCAGCTGGCCTCACCAGAGCCAAAATTCAAGAGACTTGGGTAGAAGCTGCCAGGCTCCTCATGTTCTAGTCTCAGAGTCACTTGTGGAAATGTCATTAAAGGTGACTCAGATTCAAGGGGAAGAGAATAGACTCTGCCACCCAACAGGAAGAGTAACAAAAAATTGGCAACTATCTTTAACCTGCCACAAAGTCACAAAATCCTATGGGTCTTAAATACTCATACATATTGGTCTTCAAGGGTTGCCCCTTCTCCAGGGAGCTCCACACTTGAGCCCCCTGATACCTCTCTTTAAATGTTTAATAGGATCTCACAAATTCTATTTTTTTTAGTTGAGTTCTCACACTGGTGCCCAGGCTGGAGTGCTGTGGCATAATCACAGCTCACCACAGCCTCAATCTCCTGGGGTCAGATGATCCTCCTGCCTCAGCCTCCTGATTAGCTGGGACTACTGGCACATACCACCCTTCCCTGGCTAATTTAAAAAAAAATTTTTTATCTTTCAAGTAGGATTTATTGAGAAGACAGAAAAGTTCCCACAGTGGGAGGGGACCGGAGGGGTTGTCCCACCTGGCTAATTTTTAGCCTTTTTTTTTTTTTGAGTTGGAGTCTTACTCTGTCACCCAGACTGGAGTGCAGTGGCTGCTCCCAGCCACCGCAGCCTCGACCTGCTGGGCTCCGGCGATCCTTCCGCCTCAGCCTTCCAAGTAACCGGAATTACAGGCATGCGCTACCATGCCTGGCTGATTTTTTGGTTTATTGTAGAGATGAGGTCTCGCTGCCCAGGCAGGTCTCGAACCCGCGGGCTCAGGCAATCCACTCACCTCAGCCTCCCAAAGGCGTAGGATTACAGGCTGAGCCACCGAGCCCGGCAAATTTTTTGTGATTTATTGTAGAGACGAGGTTTTGCCAAGTTGCCCAGGCTGGTCTCGAACTCCTGGGCTCGGGCAATCCTCTCGCCTCGGCCTCCCAAAATGCTGGGATTACAGGTTGAGCCACTGAGCCAGCCAAGACTGTATCTTTTTTATTTTCTTGTAGATTCAAGGGGTGCGTGTGCAGGCTTGTTATGGGCATATTTTGTGATGATGAGGTTAGGGCTTCTATTGACTCCATCACCCAAATGGTGAGCATGGTGCCCAACGCCCTTCACCCTCCCCCCTTCAGGAATCCCCAGTGTCTGCTGTTCCCATCTACATGCCCATGCATACCCAGTGTTTAGCTCCCACTTTTTTCTCTTTTTGGAGGCAGGTGAGTTGTTACCCACTCCTACGTCTTGTTCAGTTCTGTATTCTCAGCTCTTGAAGACATTAGTTTTGAAAAAATGGATGTTGCTCTCCAGCCAAAATCCGCCCCTTCCTCATCTTGTCCACCCCCTGTGGTCCTGGTTTTACACCTTCCTAAGTCTCCTTCTGTCCTGTGACTTGGCCAGCCCTCAGATTCGCAGCCAGAGGCTGACACCCAGGCCACACCCAGCCGGGACCCCTGGCTGTCCCTCCTGCAGTCTGGTTGTCATCCTGGGCCACCCCCAGTTCCCTCTGCTTCCCCATTCATAGGACTGGGCCTCTTGCTGCCTGCAAAATCCCAGCCTCGGGCTGTCTCCTCCTTGCCACTGAGTTGTTCTCTCCCTAACCGCATTTCCCCCCCATCGCCCCCCTTCCCCCACTGGCTGAAACCTTCAGCAGCCACAGGGTGCCCATTTGGTTACAGCAGGGGTTGTCACTGTTGTGTCTGTGGACAGATGAAATCATGAGGCTGTTTTCCCATAAACAGCTATTAAGCTTCAGACGCCCCAGCATGCATGAAGCTTAAAACAGAGTGAAGGCGACAGAGAAACTTAGATGCAGGCCTGTTAGGATGAGTCTTTTTCGTTTTCATCTGCTTGGTTTTACATTTATGAATTATAACCTTTCGGGTGACCACCTACAGCCAGCTGTGTCTTCTTGCAAGCGATCTGATCAAATGCAGAATTCCTTGAAGATACCACCAGGTTCAAGTTGACCCATGTTGACTGAGCACTGACAATGTTCTGGGTCCATGCCGAGCACCCGGCATCCCTTGTTCTCCGCGAACCTGAGCTGGTTTCTAGTGCTCGCCACCTTTTGTTCCAAGAATCCACATCCCTCATGAGTGATCCCGAGCCCCCCGGGGGCCTGGGAGATGCCAAGGCTGCCCAGCAGGCGTCGAGCCCAGTGAGACTGTGGGTGTGCGTCTGTGGGTGGCATTGAGGAGCGTCACAGATTCTGTCCTGTTCAACATCTTGATTCTTGGTTGAAACGAAGCCCTTGTGGTTGACAGATTGCAGTTTCAAGTGGCAGAGCCAGGAGAGAAAGTGAATGTCATCGTCCCAGCCTGGGGCTGAGGGGCCCTGTCTGACCTCCATTGCTCTGTAAAAGGCTGCCTGGCCACTCACAGAGGGCTCCCTTACCCCTGAGACCTGTAGCCCCTTCCTCACTAGAATGATTTTGCAGGAATTTCCACAACGCCTTGACTTTTGTTTATTTTATTTATCTATTTATTTATTTTTTGAGCTGGAGTCTCACGCTGTCACTCAGGCTGGAATGCAGTGGCACAATTATGGGTACAGCAGCCTTGACCTGCTGGGCTCCGGCAATCCTTCTGCCTCAGTCTTCCAGTAGTTGGGACTACAGGTGCATACAACCATGACTGGGTAATTTTTTGATCTATTGTAGAGACGAGGTCTCGGCAAGTTACCTAGGCTGGTCTTAAATCCCTGGGCTGAGGCCATCCTCTCACCTCCACCTCCCAAAGTGCTGAGATTACAGGTGTGCGCCACCATGCCCGGCCACCTTGACTTTTTTTTGTTTTTGTTTTTGGTTTTTTTTTTGAGTTGGAGTCTCACTCTGTCACCCAGACTGGAGTGCAGTGGCTACTCCTGGCCACCGCAGCCTCGACCTGCTGGGCTCCAGCAATCCTTCCTCCTCAGCCTTCCAAGTAGCTGGAACTATAGGCGCGCGCTACCACGCCTGGCTCATTTTGATTTATTGTAGAGATGAGGTCTCGCCAAGTTGCCCAGGCGGGTCTCGAACCCGCGGGCTCAGGCAATCCACTCACCTCAGCCTCCCAAAGGCGCGGGATTACAGGCTGAGCCACCGAACCTGGCTCACCTTGGCTTTTAATAACACAAAGAGCTGCGGTTTTGAAGCATTTCCTCTGGGTCAGATCCTGTGCTAAGTGCTTGGTATTCTCATTCCCATTTTAGAGGTGTGGAAAGTGAGGTTCAGAGTGGCTTCGGTAAATGGTTTAGGCTTATCCTGCCAGGCAGAGGCAGGGCCGGGGTCCAGCACAGTCTTGAGTCCACTGGGCCTTGCTGCCGTCTCACCAGGCCCCAGTGCCTTCCTGTTTTTTTACTCACCCCCAACCTTTCTCGTGGGTTCACATTCCTCTGAGACCGTGTAGGAAATAAGGGGGTGGGCTGGGACTGGGACAGGTCTTTGCAGCCAGAGAACTTGAGGCTGAGGGCAACGCCTGGTGTGTAGATGGTGCTCCCAACAGAGTTATGGGTGTCCCTGCTGATCCCAGCAACCTCTGCTAGAGAGCAAGCCAGACCCAGCTCCACCTCTTCGAAAGTTCCATTTTGGCACCTTAGGCCTTGGAAACAGCCCCACAGGTGGGTGCCCCTTGGCTAAGCCTGGTCCTGGGCCTGTCCCCCAGGCTGTGACTGCACTCACGCAGCATGAGGCAACATGTTCCTTGGCGAAATCACAGCTCCTCTCCCGCTGCTCTGCCCGCCCGGGAGGCCTGTCAGAGTTGTGTTGTGCAGGGGAGGCTGGGTGAAGTGGGAAGGAGGAGAAGGAGCGGGGCGCAGGCCTGGGCAGGCAGGAGGGCTCTGGGACACCTGGGGCCTTGGGGGAGGGAGGGGGATGCTGAGTGGGGAGGTGTGGCCTGAGCAACTGGAGAAGGGGGCTTCACTTTCTGGGGTGAGCGAGGACACCAGGATACCGCCCCTCTGCAGGAGGACCTGGGCCTTGAGGGGGCCCCCTAGGCTGCCTGCTTCCTGGGGCAGGAAGTCCCCACTGTGGCCAGAATCCTGCTAGGCCCGGCGCAGATCAGGCTGTAGGAATGTGTGCGGTGAGTGAGGCTGGGGGGGTCCTTTCCCCTTTCTCATGGCTCTCTCTGGTGTGTGTGTGTGTGTGTGTGTGTGTGTGTGTGTGTGTGTGTGTGTGTGTGTGTCCGTCCTCATCGACTTGCCCTGTTCCCCACCAGCCTCCATTTTTTTCCCCTTTCTCTGACCCCGCCATTTTTCCACTCTCTCTTTGTCTCCTTTCTTTTTTTCTCTGACTCTGGTTTTCCCTCTCTCTCCACAACCGTTCTCTGTCCCTTGCCCTCCTGGAGGGCGACTGTGCTGCCCGTGGCTGTTGTGCCCAGCTCCAGGGTAGACGGGGTTGCCTGCCGGATGGCAGGGCCCGGGCCCACTGCCTGGCTGCCTGTTGCCATGGGCACCCCGAGACAGCGCAGCCGACGTGGCTGTCTGGCAAGGAGGGCAGGAGAGGCTGCGGTGAGGGGAGAGGCCAGGTCTGTCCTTCACAGCCCCCATATGGCCCGCCCCAATGCCAGAAGCTCTGGCTGGGGGGGGGGATTGCTTGCGACTGTGTGTTCTGGGCTGGGTGCTGTCAGAGCAGCTCCCCTGAGGGGCCACATTGTGGGGGTTGGTCACACCTGGGGTCAGACTGCTGGTGTTCGAATCCCTTCCCTTCCGGCCTCTTTCTGGGTTCTGCTGGAGGTGGGTAGGAGGTGGCAGATGGCTTCAAAGGAGGAAGCCACAGGGAGGCAGCCAGGTGGGTGGATGGGGAGGAGGAAAGAACAGGCAGACCCGCTCTTCAGGGGAAGGGTCTGTGAGTGAGCCCTCTGTCTCTGGGAGCAAGCAAGCAGGAATGTAGCTGAAATTCCTGTGCCTGAGAGGAGCCTGTCTAGCTGTGCATGAGGCTTCCTCCACGTTGAGAGCTTAGAATTTACAAAGCACAGTTCCCAGTTCACAGAGGGTTTGCAGTTTCCTCACTAGTAGATGCTCAGTGGGACGGTGTTCCAGAAAGTGCGTAGACCTTGGGCCATGCTGGGAAGGAGTACTGATAATAATCACCGTCTCCTGCAGAGCACGTGAGGGTAAACAGGAGGGGAGCTTCTTGGACGTCCTGGCTCCGGGTATGGGTCCCAGCCTGGCAAGTCTGAGCAAGGAAGGGCTGGTGGCTGGTTTAGATGGCTGGGACATAGCAGCAAACATTCTGGCTGCCAGGCAAGAGAGACAGTTATCAGCCAAGTGGCCACGCAGCCTCAGCCGCGAGGTGAACGGACTTGGGCTCAAGTCCCAGTTCTATCCTTTAGTGGTTGTGTGGTTGTTGTGTGTGTGTGTGTGTGTGTGTGTGTGTGTGTGTGTGTGTGTATGGGTGTGTGCACATTACTTACCCTTCCTGAGCCTGTTTCCCCATCTGTAAAATGAGAATAATCAAAACATCCAACTGTTAGGGCTGTGTGAACATTACAAGAGGTGATATGTGGCCGGGGTCGGTGGCTGAGCCTGTAATCCCAGCACTTTGGGAGGCCGAAGCAAGTGGATTGCCCAAGTCCGCGGGTTCGAGACCCGCCTGGGCAACTTGGCAAGACCTCATCTCTACAATAAATCAAAATTAGCTGGGCGTGGTAGCGTGCGCCTGTAGTTCTGGCTGCTTGGAAGGCTGAGGCGGAAGTATCGCCAGAGCCCAGCAGGGCGAGGCTGTGGTGGCCGGGAGCATGCCACTGCCCTCCAGTCTGGGTGACAGAGTGAGATGCCAACTCAAAACAAAAATTAAAAGAGGCAATACGTATACAATGATTAGCACAGTGTCTGGCGCATCTTACCTACTTAAGCAATGAGGGGCAGTGATTCCCAGTCTCACCAGCACACCCAGCCCTGTCAGTTTCCTAAATGGAGGAAACTGTGCCCAGAGAGGTTGAAACATTTGCTCCTGCCCCAGAGGTCACTGGCTGTGGTCATACTGCAGGGACAACTCCCAAACAATACAGAGAGGCGGGAATGAGGATGTTGGCTGAGGTTAACCTGAAGTTCCCAGCCCCACCCCACCCCAGCCTGGCCTGCAGGCTCTGCTCCCAGCCCCCCACACAGTCAGGTTCTATACGCTGCTTGGGGTGTAATGACATCTTGCCTGTCTCCCCATCTAGACCTTGGCTCTGTGAGGGCGGAGCCAACTTAGGCTTGGTGTCTGGGGCTGCCCTGGCACAGTCTCTCTCTCTCTCTTTTTTTTTGAGTTGGAATCTCACTCCTTCACCCAGGCTGGAGTGCAGTGGCACGAACGCTCATGGCCACTGCAGCCTCAACCCGCTGGGTTCCAGCGATCCTTCTGCCTCAGCCTTCCAAGTAGCTGGAACTACAGACGCGTGCTACCATGACTGGTTATTTTTTTATTTTGCTGTAGAGTTGAGGTCTCGCCAAGTTGCCCGGACTGGTCTTGAACCCGTGGGCTCAAGCAATTCACTTGCCTCAGCCTCCCAAAGTGCTGGGATTGCAGACTGAACCACAGAGCCTGGCCTCTTCTTTTTATTTTTTTGAGAAGGAGCCTCGGTCTGTTGCACAGGCTAGAGCACAGTGGCATGCTCACAGTCACCGCAGCCTCAGCCTGCTGGGTTCAGGCACACCTCTGCCTCAGCCTTCCAAGTAGCTGAACCTCAGGTGTGCACCACCATACCTGGCTAATTTTTTGATTTGTTGTAGAGATGAGGTCTCAAAACCCCTGGGTTCAGGCCATCCTCTCGCCTCAGCCTCCCAAAGTGCTGGGATTACAGGCGTGAGCCACCACACTCAGTCGACTCAGTCTCTCAGTAAGTGCTGGAATGAAAGGAGGACAGGGCCTGGGCATGGTGGCTCACATCACCAATACTTTGGCAGGCTGAGGCAAGAGTATTGCTGGAGGCTGGGTGTTAGAAACCAGCCCGGGCAGCATAGCAAGACCTTATCTCTACAGAAAATTGAAAAAGGACGACAGGACCATGGCACCCTACAAACCTTTTCCATATGTTCCCTCCTTTGCACTTCAGGACAGTTCTGCAATGGACTTAGGTTTCTCATCTTACAGATTAGGAAACTGGCCCGTGGTAGGGGGCGTGCTCAGGTGTTGAATGAATGACTGAATGAATGAATGAATGAATGAAGAGAGGAATCAGGTTGCCTCTGCTGCTGAGGGCAGGCTGGGATTCTAGTGCAGGCTGCCCATTTCAGAACTCTCTGTCCCAGAGCCTCCCTTCCCTCATTTTGGTTTCCCAGAGTGAGAAACAAGGGCTGCTGGGAAACAAGGCCCCACCCAGCCCCACCGCTCCAGACTTCCAGCCTCCTGGATGCTGCTCCTTCACAGGTGCACAGCACTTCACAGTGGGCCAGGTGCCTTTTGTCGCGGTCTCTCCTTTCGTCTTCACACAACTCCTGGATGGAGATGGGTGGGAATGCTTCTCATTTCTTTTCCCCAGGAGGAAACCACTTCCAATAACTTGCTCAAGGTCTGCTTGGCTCTAAGACCTTTCACTTAAGACCTTGGACAGAGACCTCTGTGCCTCAGTCTCTCCATTCACACGAAGCAGGTGTAATGGGTCTTCAAAGCCCTTCTCACTCTGGTGGAGCTGAGGACAAGGCTCCCGGGTGGTCCGAGGCGGGGAGGAGGCCCGTGCTCACGTCCTGGCTCTGTGGCCCGGAACTGGGGACCCTGCGTGGGACTCGGGACTCCTCTGGGTATAGGTCCCCTATGTCCTTCACCAAGGGCAGCGCCTCAAATATTTGCTCTTGGGTAGCCGAGGTGAATGGGAAAGCCTTCAGGAGTGCCCTCCCACTCACCCAGGTCCCTGTGAGGGCCTCTGGGATGGGGCAATTCTCAAGATGACCCTGCAGAGGGTGGGTGTCAGATTTCAGAGTTTATTTTTATCCCTGGGGGTGGAGGGAGGCAGGTGATGTTCAGGCTGTCTGTTCTAGAATGGGGTGAGGGGGCAGGGATGGGAGCCAGGCCACAAGCGGGGAGTCTTGCCTGACCTCAGTCTGCATTCTCCGTGCCTGCGTGGGGGTGACTAGCGGGAACCGGGGACCCGCTACAGAAATTCACGTGTGCGGTCCACAGCGAGCCAGGCTCTGGGCCCTCTGGGGGCCTGTGGATACCAGGAGGAGAGAGAGAGGGTTCCTGCTTTGTGTCTCTTTGGTCTGTCAATCAAATACTCTCACAATTGCCCAGTGCCGGGAGCACTGGATGGGGAGGGGATGGAGGAGCTGAGGGAGTAGCCTTACGGAGGTGGAGGAGCAGGGAGAGTGCTCAGGCAGAGGGACTGGCATGGGCAAAGACCCAGTGGCGGGGGTGGCGTGATGCACTTGAGGAGCTGAAAGAAGGCCAGTGAGATGGGACACGCGGTGTTGTTATAGGACCCCCGGTTCATGTCCGTTGCTTGGTCACAGACCAATACCCGAGACAGTGGGAGTTGTTTTTTTGTTTTTTTTTTTTGAGTCAGAGTCTCACTCTGTCTCCCAGGCTGCAGTGCAATGGCATGCTCATGGCCACCGCAGCCTCGACCTGCTGGGCTCAGGCGATCCTTCTGCCTCAGCCTTCCAAGTAGCCAGAATTGCGGGTGCGCGCTACCACGTACGACTAATTTGTGATTAATTGTAGAGACGAGGTCTTGCCAAGTTGCCCAGGCTGGTCTCGAACCGGTGGGCTCAGGCAACCCACTCGCCTTGGCCTTCCAAAGTGCTGGGATTACAGGCTGAGCCACCGAGCCCGGCCGGCAGTGGGAGTTGTAGCAGAAAGAGTTTGATGATGGAATGGCTGCCAAACGAGAGAGTGGTAGGGAACCCCAAATCCATGTCCCTGAGGAATTTTGGCTTGAGTTTTTTTTTTTTGAGTCGGAGTCTCCCTCTGATGCCCAGGCTGGGGCACACTCACAGCCACCACAGCCTTGACATGCTGGGTTCAGGCGATCCTTCCACCTCAGCCTTCGAAGTAGATGGAACCACAGGTATGCGCCACCACGCCCTGCTAATTTTTTGATGTATTGTAGAGACGAGGTCTTGCCATATTGCCCAGGCTGGTCTCGAACCTGTGGGCTCAGGCAATATTCTTGCCTCCGCCTCCCAAAGTGCTGGGAGTATAGGCATGAGCCACTGTGCTGGGCCTAGCCTGAGGTTCTTTTTTTTTTTGAGTTGGAGCCTCACTCTGTCACCCAGACTGGAGTGCAGTGGCCGCTTCCAGCCACCGCAGCCTCGTCCCGCTGGGCTCCGGTGATCCTTCCGCCTCAGCCTTCCGAGTAGCCGGAATTACAGGCATGCGCTACCATGCCCGGCTGATTTTTTGATTTATTGTAGAGATGAGGTCTCGCTGCCCAGGCAGGTCTCGAACCCACGGGCTCAGGCAATCCACTCACCTCAGCCTCCCAAAGGCGCAGGATTACAGGCTGAGCCACCGAGCCCGGCTAGCCTGAGGTTTTTAAGGGAATTTTGGTGGGCTGGGGCCGAGGAGATGGGGGCTGCTGATTGGTCGAGGAGTGAGGGGTGAAGTCATAGGATGGACGGGGTGGGGGGGATGAAGAGACTGTATTCCCCTGTTGCTTGGTTCTTCTGAAGGGGGTCTTTGGACTGGCTGGTGTCAGTGGACCATTGAAATGCAGGATTTGGAAAATACCCCAAAATAGAAGCTTGAGGTTTTCAAATGTTCAAGATGTTATCTACAAGTTAGGACCTTTTGACAGGGCTACGTGACTTTCAAGCCATAAACAGCTGTAGGGAAGTGGGCTGCAAACTGGTGAATGCTTAGCTATGCTTTTGTTCAAAGCTTATGCTTTTGTTAAAAACCTAGAAGTTTAGTTTTATTGTGGACAATTTCAATGACAGCAAGACTTGGAGGCATGGGCAGGGGTGGCCTGTGAGGGGCCTCCGAGATTTCGGTAAGGAGTTCTTCCTATAAGTCAAACCAGTTCATGGTTGGAAAGTGTCTTGGAGACTATCTAGTTAAATGGTCCATTTGACAGATGAGAAAACTAAGGTCCAGAGAGCTAATACAAAATCTACCTTTTTTTTTTTTTTTGAGTTGGAGTCCTGCTCCATTGCCCAGAGTGGAGTGGCACGCTCATGGCCACCCCAGCATCGACCTGCTGGGTTCCGGCCATCCTTCTGCCTCAGCCTTTCAAGTAACTGGAACTACCAGCACATGCTACTGTGCCTGGCTAATTTTTATTTATTGTAGAGATGAGATCTTGCCAAGATGCTTGGGCTGGTCTCGAACCCGCGGGCTTAGGCAGTCCACTTGCTTTGGCCTCCCAAAGTGCTGGGATTATAGGCTGAGCCACCGGGCCTGGCCCAAACCTACCTTTTTACTTTTTATTTTTATTTTTTTAATTTTTAAAAAAGTAATTGTTTCTTTAATGTTTAATTCTTAAAAGTGAACAAGTTCCATTTATAATGACCATTTAGAAATGAATACATAAAATTAAAAAAAACGGTAGATTGACACATTTTAATAATTGAAATAGAATAATACGTGACAGAAGAAAGCCCTGGATATTTATGTTACTATCATGCTGCCTGCATATATTTTAATCCTAAAATTGAGACAGAGTTTACTTAAACATCTAAGGCTTGAGTTTTCTCTGTGCAGTGGGAAACAAAAATGTAAAAATGATGAAAGATTAATTTCAATGTGAAGATTTAAAAAAAAATTTAGAAAACAACCTGTCCATCTAAAACATGAAGTTGATTGGGGTTTTTTTTTTGTGATTATAACAAACTAGACAAATGTATAGCAGAACTGTTACATAGAAAAATAGTATGCAAAATCTCTTGTTAAAATTCAAAAGCTTAATTGGGAAACTAGAAATCACACACTGAAAAAATGCAGCTAATATATAAGTTAATTCTATACATATACAATCATATAAACAGAGGTGATTTTAAGACACCGGGCAAAAAGTCACATATACTTGAATAGAAGGTAACTCCAAGCCATGAGCATAAAATCAAGGCATTCGCTTTATTTTGAGCAAGGAAGTAGCATAAGCAACTCAGAAGGCCCTAACAGGAGGAGCTCTTCCCTCACAGCAAGCACCTCCCACCCCAAGAGATAGTTTTGGGAGAAGTGTCTTCTATCTGGCTAGCTGTGTTACCTGCTACTGCCCCTGCTCCAGTATGAGCCCAAGGAGCCACATTTTGAGAGAAGAAACTTTCTTTTTTTTTTAAGTCAGAGCCTCACTCTGTCGCCCAGGCTCGAGTGCAGTGGCACACTCACAGCCACCGCAGCCTCGACCTGCTGGGCTCAGGCGATCCTTCCGCCTCGCCTTCCAAGAGGAAGGAGACTTTCACATGGGTGTAAGAGGAAGGCGGCAACCACTCACCTTAATCAAGTTAGAGAAAATGAAGTGATCTGTCTACATTTCCAAGTTGCTTCCATGTGAAAATCAGTTTCAAGATCCTTTCATTAAAAAATAGTCTCATCAAGTAATCTCGTAAAAGAAAGGTTACCTAGCCTCAGACTAGCCAAGAGAAAACAATTGATGTTCTGCTTGGTTACTGTGTGCAGGACCCTTACAAGGTGCCTGTTAGTTCCCAGGGAGCGCTGCTATGCTGTCTGTGCCAGAAACTTCAGGTACTGTCCTCGGGCCTCGAAATGGTCAGCGGGTCGGTTGTACGCCGTCCACACTGGTTCTCCCACAAGCCATTGCCTTTGTGTAGTTCTTCTCATCCACCGCGAAGCGGTGGTAGATTCCTGCAGGGAGCGTTATCATGTCTCCTTTCTCCATGAAGATCCGGATCCACTTATCCTCTTTATCTCTGACATCAAAGTACCCACTGCCATCCAGAATGTAGCGAATCTCATCGTCCAAGTGCAAGTGCTCCTCATAAAACATCTTCATCTTTTCTTTGTAATTGTGGGTAGTTTATCTTTGCACATAGTTATTATGTCCATCCAGGAGTAGTTTCTCTCTCTTTGGATCTTTTCTAATTCTGGATCATTCTCATATATGTCAGCATCCAGCTTCCAGTAGAGCACCCCAAGCTGGTGCAGTTGCTCCAGGCCCACCGGGCGGCCGGACTCAGGGCGGTGCGGCCGCCGCGGGTCATCCGGGGACTCGTCCATGTAGCAGGCCTGCACCATGGCCGTGGCCGAGGGACTGCGCAGAAAGGCTGCCGGGTGCAGAGGCCGTCGTGCTCTCCAAACCTACCTTTTTATTTTATTTTTTTTGAGTTGGAGTCTCACTGTCGCCCAGACTGGAGTGCAGTGGCCGGGAGCAGCCACCGCAGCCTCGACCCGCCGGGCTCCAGCGATCCCTCCGCCTCAGCCTTCCGAGTAGCCGGAATTACAGGCACGTGCTACCACGCCCGGCTAATTTTTTGATTTATTGTAGAGATGAAGTCTCGCCTGCCCAGGCGGGTCTCGAACATGCGGGCTCAGGCAATCCACTCACCTCAGCCTCCCAAAGGCGCGGGATTACAGGCTGAGCCACTGAGCCCGGCTAAAACCCACCTTTTTAAAAGCACTTATCATGTGCCAGGTATCTGACCAAACACTGTTTTCTGCTTTCATCATATTTTTTTTCTGAAAATATAGCTGGCATTTAAAATTCAATTTAATCTATACTAAATTAAAATTTAAGTGTTTTCTCTCAAGAATTAAAAAAGTTGGCCAGACATTGTGGCTCACACTTATACTCCTAGCACTTTTTTTTTTTTTTTTGAGTTGGAGTCTCACTCTGTCGCCCAGACTGGAGTGCAGTGGCCGCTGCCGGCCACCGCAGCCTCCACCTGCCGGGCTCCGGCCATCCTTCCGCCTCAGCCTTCCAAGTAGCCGGAATTACAGGCATGCGCTACCACGCCCGGCTAATTTTTTGATTTATTGTAGAGGTGAGGTCTTGCTGCCCAGGCGGGTCTCGAACCCGCGGGCTCAGGCAATCCACTCACTTCAGCCTCCCAAAGGCGCGGGATTACAGGCTGAGCCACCGAGCCCGGCTACTCCCAGCACTTTGAAAGGCCAAGGTGGGAGGACCACTTGAGGCCAAGAGTTCAAGACCAGGCTGTGTTCCATTGCTCCAAAAAAGAGAAATAATTAATTGAGGCAAAATTCACATAATATAAAGTTAACTTTTTGAAAAGTGTCTAGACGCAAAATTAGGATGCATGATGGGGCACTGGGGACCATTTCTTGTCTTCTGGAATGAAGAAATGATCTGATGTTACATGACAGGCGGAAGCCTATGGGACAGCCCACTGGTGTCCTTCTTCCCAGGCCTCAAGCTGGCTTCGCGGACAAATGCTCCCTCTTTTAGCTATGAATTGGCACCCCCCGCCACCCTTTTGTCTTCTGGGAACCTCGAGGCCAAGCGCAGTTCTCTATGGCGGCAGCTGGGTTCCTGCTCTAGTCCTGTCTTCCTTGTTTGCCTCCTTCACTCTGCTTGCATTTTGGCTCCTGTCACGTGTGCATCCTACGCGCATCCCCTGTGTGTGTGCAGGCCACCTCATAGCCTTTTTTGGGAAGAAGGGAGGGAACAGGCCCGAAGGGGAGCTTTGGAATGTTGAGAGGTTCCCCTGGCTTGCTGCTGGGGAACCGCCAGGGGCTGGCCTGGATTGCATGGTCTCTCTGAGACGCGGGGGCCAACTTTGTGGGGACATCAGTTTGGGCCCCTCCCTTGCCCTACTCAGGGTGACCTGGCTCAGACAGTGAGACCTTTCATGGGGCCTGGCCGGCAGCTCTGGGGTGGGCCAAAGGCCTCTTCTCCCTGCCCCCTCCCAGGGCCCGCCTTTCAGGGCCTCACATCCCCCTCTGGAGAGGCAAGGGAGGGAGAGTGGGAAGCACAGGCACTTGGCAGTCTTGCACCCTGAGTTTGAAGTCTTGCTCCGCGGTTGCTGGTGTTTCTGTGAATTCTCACAGACCCTCTCACATGAGCTCATAATCCTGCCCCTCACACGGTTGCTATAAGGTTCTGGTGAGCTCACAGGTAGAAAGCACCGTGTAAACATCCCAGTTTGAACTATGTTTGGGTCTCTCCCAGTTCTATTTCTTTTTTTTTTAAGTTGGAGTCTCATTCTGGCACTCAGGTTGGAGTGCAACGGCACGCTCCAGGCCACCGCAGCCTCGACCTGCTGGGCTCCGGCGATCCTTCCGCCTCAGCCTTCCAAGTAGCTGGAACTACAGGTGCGTGCTACCACGCCCGGCTGATTTTTTGTGATTTATTGTAGAGATGAAGTCTCACCAAGTTGCCCAGGTGGGTCTTGAACTCACGGGCTCAGGCCATCCACTCACCTCGGCCTCCCAAAGTGCTGGGACTACAGGCTGAGCCACCGAACCCGGCCCCAGTTCTATTTCTGTAGGAAGTCCAAACTCAGCTTTATAATGCTAGCAGTAAGAGCTCAATAATTGTTAGCCACAGGGTAGGCATGTGCTGGGAGGTTTATATGCTTGATCTCCTTTCATTTCTTTCCCATAATGATTCTTGGAGGTAGGTATTGTGATCTCATTTTTACAGATGAAGAAACTGAGGCCCGGGGAGGTCCAACAGCTTGCTGAAGGTTACACAAGTTAGCTGTAGAAGTGGACTTGAACCCAAGTCAGGTCTGCCCCGAGGTCTGGGCACAGCCTGCATCATGGTGGGTCACTTCAGAGGCCACCCAAGTCTACCCCCACCTCCAGGGCGGGTCTCCTTAGCACTAGGCCTGCTGTTCTGGACAGGGCCTGTGGGAACGGTGATCTCTGCTGGCCAATCACTGCAGGCCACACCCCTCTCTGGGAGCCCTCTGTGGTTGCTGGGACTCCTTGGTCTCTAGCAGGGTTCCTCTCCCTGTCTCCACCCGCACAGGGATGCCCAGCCTTCCTCCGCCCACTCCCGTTGCCCCAACGTTCACATCACCTGGACCATGGGTGTTCTGCATCCCTTTCTGCTGCTCCTTGAGGCCTCTCTGCTCTGCAGACCTCCTCCTCCCTCAGGTCTCAGCTCCAAACCCTCCCTTGTCATTAGTCTTTTCTTTTCTCTCTTCCCCATGCAATTATTCGGCGCCCATCCTGTGCTGGGTGTGAACCTCTGTCCTGTGGGAACAGCAGCTGCACAGTTGGGTCAATGCTGCGATGGCGATGGCCAGGCTGCAGGGGCCTAGGGGTTCCTATCGCTCCCTGGGGAAGAGTGAAGGGGGAGGGGAAGGGCTCGCCCAGCAGATGGGCAGGAAGAGGGAGTCTAGGCAGCAGCAGTGCCTGCCTGGTGGAGGAACAGAGTGGGAGGGAGAGTGATGCTCTGAGGGACTGCCTGTGGGCTGGAGCTGGGAGAGCGGCCGCCGGTGTTAGTGGCAGGAGTTATCATGGCCAGACCTTGATCTTGAGAGCAACCAACGGGGGCCATCGAGAAATCTGGGGCAGGGGAGGTGTCAGGTGAGGCTTGCTTTTTAGAAAGATCTGTGTGAGGCTGGGCGCAGTGACTCGTGCCTATAATCCCAGCACTTTTGGAGGCCAAGGTGAGAGGATTGCCTGAGCCCATGGGTTCGAGACCAGCCCGGGCAATTTGGCGAGACCTCATCTCTACAATAAATCAAAACATTAGCCGGGCATGGTGGCGCGTGCCTGTAGTTCCAGCTACTCGGAAGGCTGAGGCAGAAGGATCGCCGGAGCCCAGCAGGTCGAGGCCGCGGTGGCCAGGAGCGTACCACTGCCCTCCAGCCTGGATGACAGAGTGAGACTCCAACTCAAAAAAAAAAAAGAAAGGTCTGTGTGGTCCTGAGAGACAGAGCAAAGTCTGGTGGTGGGAGGGGTTATGAGGACTGGGTCTCCCTGGAAGGCAGGACACAGTAGGTGGTGGTTGTTCAGTAGGTAGGTTTGCTTCTTGGAAAGATCCCTCTGGTGCTATGTGAAGACTGGAAGGAGGTAGAGACCAGAGGCCTGTGGACAGGCTGTGGTATAGCCCGGAGCCCCCAGCGCACGGCCTGAGCGAGACAGGGCAGTGGGGCAGACTGAGTTTAAGGAGTCGGATCCCTGGGACTTAGATGCTGGACAGAGGAAGGAAGTCACACTTAAGCCTGTCAGTTGGGCCTGTGGTCAGATGCACCAGAAGGAGCCCTGGCCTGCGAGGGCTTATCTTGGCTCCCCCAGCTGGGTGACCTGGGCGGCTTTTCCCTCCATGCCTCCGTCCCCCAGCTGTGAAGGGGTTGGGTGAGGTGGCATCTCCTGCCGTGACCCAGCAGGTCTGTGATGTGACTCAGACCCAGGAGGAGGGACACAGAGCCCATGGGATGGCTGGCTGGGGCCTTGGCTAGGTTTATGAAGTCTAGTCTGGTCTGCCAGGGCCTGGGGCCAGCGTCTGGCACAGCTGCCGTCTGAGAGGGCATGTCTCCGACCTCTGGGTGCCTTCTCACCCTTGGCGCTGCCTTGGTTCGGCTTGTCTGGCTCTCCCAGGCCCTGACTCCATCCAGGGCCTTTGCCGGCCCTGTGACTGGCCCTGGGAGGAGTGGCCCGGCTGCGGGTCCTCATTGGCCAAACCTTGCCTGGGCTGCACACACCCCTGCCTCCCAGGCTGGCTGGTTGCCCATCCAGGGACTGGGAGGCCTGGCCTGGGTTGCGCTGACGTGGGCAGCGCTGACGTGGGCAGCTGCCTGGGAGCCCAAGGAAGCAGTTGGAGTCTGAAGACCCCCCCCTTCCCGAGCTGCTCTGTGCTCCAGCCAGAGGGCGCTGTGCAGGGGATTTGGGGGACAGCAGTGGTGAGGCTTGTCCCCCAACTTGCTTCGAGGGGAAGTGCTCAGGCCTGCCCCGAGGAGCGCGACACTTCCTGTCTGACAGGTGACAGGGCCGTAGAGCGTCCGCACAGGAAACCTCAGCTGGGGTGCAGAGGCCAGGCCAGGTTGGACCCCAGAGTCCTGGGACCAGGGCTGGGGGTCCCTTAGGGATTGGCAGTTCTCTCTCCCATGTGGGGAGTGACAGGTGTGACTTAGGAGGGGAGGGGCCTTGCTCCAGATCACGTGGCACCCGAGGGACAGGGCTAGGATTTGAACTCAAGTCTGTCTCTGGTTGTCCCTTCACGAGCCTTTGATGAGAGGCTGCTGTGTGCTGGGTCCTTCTAGGTCCAATTTGCCTTTGTATTCTCAGTGTGTGGCTCAGGGCCCAGGGCAGAGGAGGTGTTTGGTGAATGAATAAATGAATGCATGGACCCACGAACAAGGCAGAGATCCTGGCTCCAGCGATGGCGAGTCTAGCAGGAAGGCAGGGACAGAACAGGCAATAGGAGGCTTATGGGAGTAGGGGCTGGCCCCGTGAGAAGCAGAGAGAGGCCTGGAACCAGCACGACTGCCAGTCCAGGGCTTTGTCCGGCCCTGGCTTCCTCACCTGTAACATGGGTTGACAGTCCTCACCCTCGGCCTTCCCCGTGAGGACCCAGAGAGGTGGTGGAGTGCCCAGGCTGGTAGAGCAGAGGCGTCGTGTGCGGGGCTTCCCCATGTGTGTACTCAGGCCGCCCACGAGCCCCAGAGGGTCTGCTCCCTCTGCATCTTTCCTCCTCCATTTTCCTCAGTTCTCTCCAGGGTTTCTCTCTGGAATGTTCTCCACAGTACCCCTGGCTGCAGGAGGGGCTTGGGAAGAGCGTGGGTGAGTGGTCTGCCCGCCTCCTCCCTCCACCTGCTCCCACACCTAGAATGCCAACCATCGGCATCCGCATCTACGCGGGCCCCCAATGCACAGCCAGGCTGGAAGTGCCTTGGCCTGGTTACCATGGCGACGGGTCCTGCTGCCTGGACGCAGCGGCCTTCAAGCTGCCTGTGAGCGCCTACAAGCTGGGCAGCCGGGCACCCCGCAGGTCCCCCACCCGGGCTGAGAGCTCCTGGGCCAGCTGCCCTCCTTTCTCCCCTTGGTGCCCAGCGCTGTGCCTGGCATCCAGGGGCTCTTGGAATGACCCCGCCTCTCTGGGTACCCACAAGCAGTTCTGGCGCAGACAGACCTGGTTCAAATCCTGGATCTGCCACTTAGGGGTCAATGACCTTCAACAAGTCATCTCGATGTATGTTGAATGGATTGGATTAGCTGTGGGAACCTCGTGGGGCAATTATCCAAGGAGCACAGACCCCAATACAGGAGCCATCACCGCCTTGGTCCTGAGCAGCTGATCACTGTACTCTTTGCCACTGCAAGCCACACCCGGGGCCCTGGACTCCTCATCTCTGTCCCAGGAGGCCCTGCAAGTAGGAGTCACTTGCACTAGAGTCACAGCTGGGCTTTGTCACTTACTTGGGCATCAATTTCTCCAGCTGTAATTGTCTCATAGGTGTGTTGGGAGGATAAAATCGGATTAGTACATATAAAGTGCTTATAAGAATATGTGACATGTGGCCAGGTGGCTCACGCCTATAATCCCAGCACTTTGGGAGGCCAGGCAGGAGGACTGCTTGAGCCCAGGAGTTTGAAACCAGCCTGGGCAACACAGAGACCTTGTTTCTACAAAAAAAAAAAAAATTGACTGGGTGTGGTGGTACGCACCTGTAGTTCCAGCTACTTGGGAGGTAGAAGAATCGCCTGAGCCCAGGAAGTCGAAGCTTCAGTGAGCCACGATCGTGCCACTGTACTCCAGTCTGGGTGACAGGATGAGACCCTCAACTCAAAAAGAAAAGAAAGAAAAAGAAAAGAAAGAACATGTGACATTTAAGTACTATATAAATGTTTGTGGTGACTATTATTATTGACCTTGAGAGCTGGAACCCACGGGCCTGTCCCTCCTCTTTTTCTCTCACAGGCAGATGTGCCAGCTCTTTTTCTTTTCTTTTTTTCCTCTTTTTGAGTTGGATTCTCACTGGCTGGAGTGCAGTGGCACACTCACGGCCACCCCAGCGTTGGCCTGGGGTGATCCAGTGATGCTTCTGCCTCAGTCTTCCAGATAGCTGGAACTACAGGTGCACGTTACCACATCCAGCTAATTTTTTTTTTTTTTGAGTTGGAGTCTCACTCTGTCGCCCAGACTGGAGTGCAAGTGGCCGCTCCTGGCCACCGCAGCCTCGACCTGCCGGGCTGTGGTGATCCTTCCGCCTCAGCCTTCCAAGCAGCTGGAACTACAGGTGCGCACTACCATGCCCGGCTAATTTTTGATTTGTTGTAGAGATGTCTCGTCAAGTTGCCCAGGCAGGTCTCGAACCTGTGGGCTCAGGCAATCCATTCACCTCGGCCTCCCAAAGTGCTGAGATTATAGGCTGAGCCACCGAGCCCGGCCCAGCTAATTTTTAAATTTATTGTAGAGATGAGGTCTCGCCAAGTTGCCAGGGCCAGTCTCGAACCTGCAGGCTCAGGCATTCCACTCACCTCAGCCTCCCAAAGTGCTGGGATTACAGGCTGAGCCACCGAGCCCAGCTGGTGGCCCAGCTCTTGTCCACAGTCTGATCAGGGAGGGCGGCCCAGAGGGATAGGATGGCAGGTCGCCTCTCCCTGCCCTCACCCTGCTGTGAAGGGGCTGCCAGGCACTTCCCACCTCTTCTGCCTGCAGAGGAAGATGGGCAGGTCCCCCAGAAACCACAGCTCTAGCTCACGGGTCTGAGGATCCTCTCTCGGGTTCTTCAGCTGACAGCTGCTGCCTCTGGCCCTGGGTCAGACACTGGTCAGGCAACAGGTGCAAGGGCTAAAGCCATTGCGCCCCATAGAGGCTCTCTTGCTGTCATCTGAAGAATCAAGGCACCCAAGAAAGGGACCCTTTCGGGGTGACGTCAGAGCTGCTTCTCAAAACACTTGATTAGGAACCAGGCTCTGGGCCTGACTGCTGCCGGGCTCTCTGGGTCTCCCTTGGTCTCCCTTGTACAGGGGGAAATTGTACAAGAATGAGGGTAAATGAAAGGCAACACTTTATTTATTTATTTTTGTTTCTTGAGTCAGGGTCTTCTCTGTCACCCAGGCTGGAATGCAATGGCACGATCACAGCTCACTACGGCCTCTACCCCCTGGGCTCAGGTGATCCTTCTGCCTCAGCCTCCTGAGTTGCTGGGGCTACAGGCTTGCGCCACCACGCCTGCTGATTTTTTTATTTTTTAATTTTTTTATAGAGAAGATCTCGTTATATTGCCCAGGCTGGTCTTGAACTCCTGGGCTCAAGCAGTCCTCCCACCTTGGCCTCACAAGGGGCTGGGATCCCAGGAGTGAGCCATTGTGCCCAGACTCAACACTATAAAAACTTCGCCCATTTAGCTGGGCAGGTGGCATGTGTCTGTATCCCAGCCACTCAGGAGGCTGAGGCGGGAGGATCTCTTGAGCCCAGGGGATTGAGGCTGCAGAGAGCTATGACCCGAGGAGGACTGGCTTTTCTGCCTAGCCTTCTCCCCTGCCCTCCTCAGGTCTGGGGTTGTGTGAATGTGCAGTTGCTGGCCAAAAGGAGACTGGGTAGAAGTGGCATCCTGAGAGCCCGTGGGGTCTGAGACCAAGGTGGTGGCCACTCTGGAGTTGGGGCCTGGTGGGAGGTGGCCCTGGGTGCTCGCTCCTCTCCCTCGGGCCCTGAGGTCTCAAGGCCGGGCAGACCTGGGGCACCCTGCTGTGGGCTGATCTCTCCGTCTTCTCCTGTTCCCCAGGGCCTCGCCTCTGTGTTCTCCAGCCGCACATCCCGGAAGTCGGGCTCACGTGCCGGGGACAAGGACGGCGCCATGGCCGACGGCGAGGGCTACCGGAACCCCACGGAGGTGCAGATGAGCCAGCTGGTGCTGCCCTGCCACACCAACCAGCGCGGCGAGCTGAGCGTGGGGCAGCTGCTCAAGTGGATCGACACCACGGCCTGCTTGTCGGGTGAGGCTGCGCTCCGCACGGGGTTTCCACCCCTGCCGCGTGGGCCCAGAGTGGGGCCTCGTCTTCAGAGGCGGTCGTGGCGGCCCCTGAGTGCCACACTCATTCCCCATCCGGCCTTTGCTCATGCTGGTCCCCACCGCCGGAGCTGCCCTTCCAGTTACTTAACGCCCAGCACCCCCTTCCTCAGATCCCCACGCTCCTTTGTCCCCGTTTTAGCACAGTGCAGACGTGGGCATTAACTTGAACATGCAAAGGCAGGCCGGAAACTGTGGCTCACGCCTGTCATCCCAGCACTGTGGGAGCCCAAGGTGAGAGGACTGCCTGAACCTGGAAGTTCGAGACCAGCCTGGACAACTTGGCGAGACCTCGTCTCTACGATAAATCAAAACATTAGCCAGGCACAGTGGCACACACCTGTGGTTCCACTACTTGGAAGTCTGAGGCGGAAGGATTGCCTGAGCCCAGCAGGTCGAGGCTGTGGTGGCCATAACTGTGCCACTGTCCTTCAGCCTGGGCAACAGAGTGAGACTCTGACTCAAAAAAAAAAAAAAAAAAGAAAGAAAATGCCAAGGCCTCAACGGCCTTTTTTTTTTTCCTGTTTCTTTTGGGTTCTCTCTCATATTTCTTTTTTTGTTTAATCAATTTTAAAAAATGATATTGTGGGGTACAGTTAAGGGTTAGGTATACAAGTATGCTCCATTCAGGCACCCTTGTTGATAAGAGGTGTCTTCCTACTTTTTTTTTTGAGTGGGAGTCTCTCTCTGTCACCCAGGCTGGAGTGCAGTGGTACCCTTATGGACACCACAACCTCAAACTCCTGGGCTCAGGTGATCCTTCTGCCTCAGCCTTCCAAGTAGCTGGAATAACAGGCACACACCACCACACCTGGCTAATTCTTTGATTTATCGTAGAGACAAGGTCTTGTCAAGTTGTCCGAGCTGGTCTCGAACCCCTGGGTTCAGGCAGTCCTCTAGCCTCCACCCCCCAAAGTTCTGGGATGACAGGCGTAAGCCACCACACCTGGCCGAACTGCCTGCCTCACAGCCCCCCCCCATTGAGGTGACTTGAGATGAGCTGGATTGAGCCTATTTCATTCCTCTCCAGCCCACAGAGCTCACAGCCTGGTGGGGTGAGGATGAGGGACGACGGGTGACACCCCTCCAGAACTGTTTGAGAGGCCCTGAACCAGCCTGGGGGGCAGGGAGGAGATTCCTGAGGGGCTGTGGCACCTGAGTGGACACCTGAGGGCATGAATGACTCAGGCGAGGAGACGGGTGGGCGCTCTGGGAGGCCAGGAGGCAGAACAGCATGGTGTGATCGCCAACCCATTCAACGTGTCTGCCACGTGCCAGACGCTGTTCTAGGACTGGGATACAGCAGTGAACAAGACAGGCAAAAGTCCTTGTCCTTGGGTAAGTTACAGTCTAGCCAGAGGGAGAGGCAATGGACAGACAAAAACCAGATATGCCTGGCTCGGTGGCTCAGCCTGTAATCCCGCACCTTTGGGAGGCTGAAGTGAGTGAATTGCCTGAGCCCGGGGGTTTGAGACCTCCCTGGGCAACTTGGTGAGACCTCATCTCTACAATAAATCAAAAATCAGCCGGGCATGGTAGCGCGTGCCTGTAGTTCCAGCTACTTGGAAGGCTGAGGCGGAAGGATCGCCGGAGCCCAGCAGGTCGAGGCTGTGGTGGCCGGGAGCGGCCACTTGCACTCTAGTCTGGGCGACAGAGTGAGACTCCAACTCAAAAAAAAAAAAAAACCCCCAAAAAAACAGATATGCAAGATAGAGTCAGGGAATGGTGACAGTGGAGAAGGCGCGTGAAGAAGGGAGGGTGCGGGGTGTGGTGGCCTTGGCTTGGTGGCCGGAGAACTTCTTAAGGAGGTGACATCTGAGCAGAGGCCTGCGTGACATGGGGAGGTGGCTAACGCTGGCTTTCTTCTCCTGATGCCAGCGGAGAGGCATGCTGGCTGCCCCTGTGTCACAGCCTCCATGGATGACATCTATTTTGAGCACACCATTAGGTAAGTGGCCGCTCCTGACTTAAGGTCCTTCTGGCCTCCCTTCTATGAGCCTGGGGCCTGCTCCCTTGTCAACTTGCCCGGCTGCAGAAGTGGAGTGGATACAGTGAGAAACCACCTGCAGGGTCTCTGGGACCGCGATGGGCTAGGAGCTGGCCTGTTGCAGGTGTTGTGGGTGGATTCCCTGGGCTAGGGGGCCATGGAAGGTCTTCAGGTTGGGAGTTGGATGTTGCAGAGAGCATCGTGGAGTGCTGTGTGACTGGGGAAGTCCGTCTCTCTCTCTCTCTGGGCCTCAGTGTTCTTATCTGCAAATTGGAAGGCGTTAGAATGAGACAGTGAATGCCTTTTTGAACTTGGACACTCTCTGTGGGTCATGGGTTACTGGACCGTAGGTAGGTCCCCTAGCCAAGGTGTCTTGGCAAGGTCTGAGCTGGAAGCTTGGGTCATTCAGCTTGGGTCATTACCAGGGCTGCACACAGAGCTCGTGTCCTGGGCCTGTACCTAAACTCCCGTCAGTACTGAGGTCACCAAGTGCCAGGGCTTAGTCATGGCTGCCTGAGTGCCCAGTGTGTCACAGTTAAAGAGGTTTGACCAGCCCCTGTCCCCAGTTATTCGGTCATTAATTCCCCACATACCTATGTTAGCTGAGCGCCTTTTTCCAGAACAAGGCCTGTGTTACATCTGGTTACACAGAGTCCACTGGAGCACAGCCCCTATTCTCGGGTACTCCCCCATTTAACTCAGCGTGACAGCCAGGCTTGGTGGCACACACCTGTCACCCCAGCTACTCGGGAGGCTGAGGCAGGAGGACCGCTTGAGCCCAGGAGCTCAAGGCTGTGGTGAGATGTGATCATGCCACTCTACTCCAGTCTGGCTGACAGAACAAGACCCTGCCTTCAAAAAAGAAAAATTCAAAGTGAGAAGTTCCATGCTGGTAAAGAGCTCTGACACATGGGTATTTTGTAACACTGTTCTAAATACTTTTTCTTTTAGAACAGTTTTAGATTTATGACAAATGTTATATCATGACCAGGTGTGGTGGCTCGTGCCTGTAATCCCAGCACTTTGGGAGGCCAAGGTGGGAGGATTGCTTAAGCCCAGGAGTTTGAGACCAGTCTGGGCAACAGAGTGAGACTCCATCTTTACAAAAATAAAAATAAAAAATCAGCTGGGTCTGGTGGTGCGTGCCTGTAGTTCCAGGTATTTGGGAGGCAGAGGTGGGAGGATTCCTTGAGCTCGGGAGTTTGAGGCTGCAGTGAACCATGATTGTGCCATTGCACTCCAGCCTGGGTGATAAAGTGAGACCCCGACTCAAAAGAAAAAAAAAGTTATGTCTCTAAAGAGAGTCTGAGAGTTCCAATTTACCCCACAGCCATTATTTGACCTGTGATTGACGTCTTACATTTGTAGGGCACCTTTGTCACAGTTAAGGAACCAATATTGATGCCTTATTTGTCATGCCTTTTTAATACTCCCTTATTTAATCCTCAGAACACCATGAGGTCATGGTTATTTGTATCCTTATTTTACAGATGAGGAAACCGAGGCACAGAGAAGTGAGGTAGCTTGTTTAAGGCCCTACAGGATATACCACCAGGCAGGCATTCTGGTCCCAGGACCCTTGCTCTTCACCAGTGGGCTGCATTTCCTAGATGTCTGGGGTTGGGTTTGGAGGCGCAGAGGGTAGTCAAGGCGGCTTCCTGGGGGAGGTGTTAGAGCTGGCATCAGTACTGTCAGCACTGTATGTGGTGACGCTTTGAAGGCCAGCGGAGCCGTGCCTGGCTCGGCTCTGGGGCCCTGCTGGCAACCCAGGTTCTGTGACTGAGGACCTGGGAAGAGAGAGGGCTGGGGTGCCTGGCCATGGGTGGGCCTCTGCAGGGCCAGCGAGTGGAGGTGAGTCTGGGAGGAGAGGGTGTGGGCAAAAGGGAAACCAGAGGGGACCCCAGGAAGGAGGGCAGACTGGGGAAGGGCCAGGAGCACGGTTGGGGGCCAGGGAAAGCCTGGCTGCCCCCCCGGAAAGCTGGGGAAGTTTTTGTTTGCCCTTTTGCCATTTAAAACTATTTCCAAATGTATCTCTCAGGGGTATGGACTCTTTAAAATATAACCTCCCAGTCTAGGCCACATAACAAGACCTCGTCTCTAAAAAAAATAAAAATAAAAAAATTAGTCAGGCCTGGTGGTGCGCACCTGAGGTCCCAGCTACTTGGGAGGCTGAGGCGGAAGGATCGCCTGAGCCCGGGTGAGCCATAATCATGCCACTGCACTCCAGCCTGGGCGACAGTGAGATCCCAACTCAAACAAAACAAAACACATAACTTCAATATCAGTACAACACCTAAAAAAATTACAATGATTTCTCACCGGCATGTCTACTAGTTATGACATGACTGCTATCAAGTGCTCACACTGTTTCTTGAATTTATTTTTATTTGTTTTGCCTTACAGTTTATTTTTGTTATTCCACTCAGGATGCAAATGATTTTAATTGGTTACTCTGTCTTTAAAAAAAAATCTGTAGATACTCCCCTACTTTTCGCCCTTGCTACCAGCCGTCCCTCACTTTCTCTTTTTTTTTTTCTTGAATTTTATTTGTTGAGGAAACAGTCAAGTTCTCCATCATCTGGGTTTGCTCTGAGCATCACTGTGGTGCAACTTAACATGTTCCTCTGTCCCCTGAGAGCAAACTGGTCTAGAGAAGGGCTTGATGGGGTGGGATTTGTTTATGGGGAGCTGCTTCCCTGTGCTGTGAGGAACACCTGGAGGGTGGTGGGAAGCTTGGAGCCCCTGAGTGACATGGGAGGGGACTGGCATGGGCCTGAGCTGTGGGGACAGAGGAGGGTTGGGGAAGAAAAGTCCAGTGGGTGTCTGTGGGCTTTGGGGAAGATAGAGGGAAGCAGGAGGAGGAGGAAGAAGAGCAGAGGCCGGGCGCGGCAGCTCACGCCTGTAATCCCAACGCTTTGGGAGGCCGAGGTAAGAGGATTTTCGAGACCCTCTGGGCAACATGGCAAGACCTCATCTCTACAGTGAATCAAAAAATTAGCCGTGTGTGGTGGCACACGCCTGCTTGTAGTTCCGGCTAGTTGGAAGGCTGAGGCGGAAGGATCGTCTGAGCCCAGCAGGTCCAGGCTGCCGTGGCCATAAGCACGACACTGCACTCCAGCCTGGGTGACGGAGTGAGACTCTAACTCAAAAAAAAAAAAAGAGTACAGGAAGAGAAGGAGCAGGAGGAGGAGGAGGAAGAGGAGGGAGAGGAAAAGGAGGGGAGAAAGAGGCGCAGGAGAGGAGGACCAGTCACAAATTTCTCTCTTTTAGCCCCACGGAAAATAAACTTCTTTTATCTTGGGGACCATAGAAGTTTCCTTTTCCTTCCAATCGAGTGATAGTGGTTAAAAAAAAAGAAGAAATTTTCTTTCCTGAATTTTTGATCATGAAACCCACCACCGAGCTCCCATAATGGCCATTTTGCTAAACGTGTTTGATTTATATATGGATACATGACGTACCCCCCACAGCCATCTGAACATTGGCCGCAGACATCATGATGCCTCACCCCTCAACACGTCGGCATGTATCTCCTAAAAATCCCTCTCCCCTATACGACCATTAGCACTGCTTAAAAAAATGTACAGAAATCCACACACGTCTGGCAGGCATGAGCGTGTGTTATTTATGTGCTTATTTAAACACTCGGCCCCATCCCGTTTTCTCCCCCTCGGCCCCCAGAACCACAGACCACAGTCACGGGCGCTCCGTGCTCCACACAGGAGGAAACAGACCCAGAGAGGTCACGTGACTCACCCAGGGTCTACAAGTTGGTCGTGACAGGCAAGGTAGAGCTTGACTGGAACCCAGGCCTGCGAGGCCTTTCCCGCTGCCGCTGTGTCCACTGCAGCCTCCGGACCAGCAGGCCCCTTGGCATGGACCCTTCCTGAGGCTTGGGCAGGAGACTGTACCATCTGAGGAAGAAATCAGCATGGTGGGCTCCGTGCTTAAGAGCCAAGGCTCAGAGAGGTGTAGGACTTGCTCAGGGTCACGTGGCACTTGAACGGGGCCAGCATTCCAGACCACTGCTCCCTCCAAGGCCCACCAGCTGGGCACCCTCTGTCCCCTCCAGTCAGGCATAGGACAAGCTAGGTGGCTCCCCTGGGCATTCATCTGGACGTGGGACTCATTCCAGAGGCATAGGCTGTCGCTGCAAAGAGTGGGTCTGGTGCAGAATCAGTCTAGAAGCCTGCTCTGCCACTTTTCCACTGAGCGACCTTGGGCAAGTGGCTTAACCTCTCTGATGGTGCTCAGTCCCCCGTAAGCCTACACGGCAGGCTTGTTTTGAGGCTCAAATGAGATAGTGCATGGAGCCTGGCACGTATTTCCATCTCTCCTTCTGCCCTACTAAGTGGCTTCTTGCACTTAGTAGGCATCCAGTAAATGTGGTGTTTATTAATTCAGTCAGCCCCTGCTCATGGGATTCCCACCTTGTGCTTTGTGCCTGGTCTGGAAGGTCTATGGGAAGCAAGACATCTGGCCCAGTGGAGCTTGAGGCTTGTGGAAGAGAGAGGGCAGCCTGCTGGAGTGCAGGGAGGACTTCCTGGGGGAGGGCACCATGGAGCTAAGGGCAGAGAGAATCTCAAGCTGTCATCAGGCAACAGGGAGCAGGGGAAGGTGGGGGTGGGGGATGTGTGGAATCCTGCCGCTTCCCTCGGCCTCACCTCCCCACCTGCACAATGAGGTGCTGACGCTGTCTTGCTGGCTTGCTTTGAGAGCTTGGTGACATCGCAGGTGTGAATATGCTTTGCTGGCCGTGAAGCTCTCCTCCCAGTCCCCTCTTCCCTGCCACCCCAACAGAGACCCTGCAAGTATCCGAGGGCCCCAGCCCCTCCCTCTGTCCCCTCCGGAAGGCTCACCTCCTCTTTCCTCTCCCCAGCGTTGGACAAGTGGTGAATATCAAGGCCAAGGTGAACCGGGCCTTCAATTCCAGCATGGAGGTGTGTGGGGTGGGCGCCGCCTGGACTGGGTGCGTGGGTGGGTCCTCGACCTCCTCTCCCCTGTCCTCTCAGGCCCCGGCCTAGGCGTCCTCACGCACGCAGAGCCCTGGTTGGGGCAGCAGAGTTCTGAAATGGCCGGCAGGGCTGGCGGGATCCTAAGGATCTTCCTGTCCAGCGTCCCGTTATGCAGAAGGGAAAGTTGAGTCCCAGGGAGGGGAAGGAGGGACTTGCCCCAGGTCCCTGTGCGACCTGGATTCCAACGTGGGACTTGCCTTCCAGCCTCCTGAGTCTTCACATCCAGCCTCGGTGTGGTTGCCGGACTTCAGGGAAGACAGCACGGGGCCTGGGCCAGGAGGAGGGGGTGGGGCAGGGGAAGCACTGGATTGTGGCCCATGAGCTGGCCGCCTGCAGCCCCCCTTCTCATTATAGGAGGGCGCAGGATTTCTGTGGGGAAGGGTCTGAAGCTTTGGCGGGCTCTACTTTAAGTCCGTGTGTGGACACAGTCTCAGTAACCCTGTGGGAGAGGGTCTGATCATTCCCATTTTACAGATGAGGAAGTTGAGACCCAGAGAAGGGAAGTGACTTGCCCGTGGTTTCCCAGGGAGCCAGGGGCAGAGTCCGAACCTACCCCAGGTCTCTGGCCTCCTAGACCTGGTCGTGCTCCAGAAATATCAGAGGCCTGGCCTGGGGTGGGACTTCCCTCCTCACTCCTCCCACCCTCCTCTTTCTCTCCAGGTGGGCATCCAGGTGGCCTCCGAGGACCTGTGCTCCGAGAAGCAGTGGAGCGTGTGCAAGGCCTTGGCCACCTTTGTGGCCCACCGGGAGATCGCCAAGGTAGGTAGGCAGGCCTGGCCACTCCTGGCTGCTCGGTGATCTGGGCACCTGCCGTGGAGGCCTGGATCGGGGTGGCAAGGCGAGGGTTGGCGGAGGGATCGGGAGAGGGGCACAGCAGGGGTCCACAGCCCCCAAGGGAAGGCCTACCTCACTTCGAGCCCGCCCAGGTGCCTCTCCCCACCTTCCTTTGTGATCACTCAAGGGTTCTTCAGGTCTCAGGGTTCCTCACGTCCCGCGGTGACACCCCCATCCTCTGACCCTTTGCCCAAGAGGGGGACCGGGAGGGCGAATATGTTGTGTCAGGTCAACATGGAGGCAGGAAGATGGGGCAAAGAGCGGGGAAAGCCTTGCAACTGATCAGCAGTGTGGGCGTGCTGCGTGCTAGCCTCAGGCATGCGATGGCGCTGGGGACCGGTCCTTGTACTATTTCTTGTTTTTTTTTTTGAGTTGGAGTCTCACTCTGTTGCCCAGGCTGGAGTGCAGTGGCATGCTCACGGCCATCCCAGCGTTGACCTGCTGGGCTCCAGCGATCCTTCCACCTCAGTCTTCCAAGTAGCCGGAACTACAGGCATGCGCTACCACACCTGACTAATTTTTTTTTAAATTGTAGAGATAAGATCTTGCCAAGTTGCCCAGGCTGGTCTCAAACCCATGGGCTCAGGCAAGCCACTCGCCTCTGCCTCCCAAAGTGCTGGGATGACAGGCTGAGCCACCGCGCCTGGCCCCTTGTGCTATTTCTTTTTTTTTTTTTTTTTCATTGGAGTCTCACTCTGTCACCCAGACTGGAGTGCAGTGGCACGCTCCCAGCCACCGCAGCCTCAACCTGCTGGGCTCCGGTGATCCTTCCACCTCAGCCTTCCAAGTACCTAGAACTACAGGCATGTGCTACCATGCCCAACTAATGTTTTTGATTTTATTGTAGAGATGAGGTCTCGCCAAGTTGCCCAGGCGGGTCTTGAATCCGCGGGCTCAGGCAATCCACTCACCTCAGCCTCCCAAAGCGCTGGGATTACGGCTGAGCCACCGCGCCCAGCCCCTTGTGCTATTTCAAGAGGCTTGTCCTGAGCGTCCCCACTCTGTCCCCTGGCCGACAGGTGAAGCTGAAGCAGATCACGCCGCGCACAGAGGAGGAGAAGATGGAACACAGTGTGGCGGCCGAGCGTCGGCGCATGCGCTTGGTCTACACGGACACCATCAAGGACCTCCTGGCCAATTGCGTCATTCAGGACGGTGAGCAGCTGCCGGCCACGCATGGGGAGGGCAGCTGGTGTCCTGCGTGGCCCCTCTTGGACCCCCTGGGCAGAGGAGGAAGGGAGGTGCCTAGGACTTCCGCCCGCTGGTGAACCTGGGCCTGTCTAGTGCTCTAGGCCCCAGGGGCTCCAGGGAAAGGGAGTGTTTGGGCCTCCGCCCAGCCCTCAGAAACCAGGAAAGATGGGGCTAGGCTACGTGGAAATCCTTTCGTCGTCCACAAAATGCATTTGGGTCTCCAGGAGCCAAGGTGTTTGGGAAGGCATGTTGAGCTAGGCCTTGAAGACTCTGTAGGATTTTTTTTTTTGAGTTGGAGTCTTACTCCGTCATCCAGGCTGGAGTGCAGTGGCATGCTCAGGGTCACCCCAGCGTTGACCTGCTGGGCTCCGGTGATTCTTCTGCCTCAGCCTTCCAAGCAGCCAGAATTACAGGCGCGTGCTACCATGCCTGGCTAATTTTTTGATTTATTGTAGAGACAAGGCCTTACCATGTTGCCCAGGCTGGTCTCAAACCCATGGGCTCAGGCAATCCTCTCTCCTCGGCCTCCCAAAGTGCTGGGATTACAGGCTTGAGCCACCATGCCCGGCCTGTAGGATTTTTTAAAAGCATATCTGTGCGTGCACGTGTATATGTGTTTGTGTGTGTGCATTCCCCACCAAAAGGCATAAAATAAAAAACAAGACTCCTTTCCATCCCAGAACCCAGACCCCCTTCCCAGAAGCAACTCTTATTACTCATTTTTGCACGTCTTTCCAGAAATATTTAAGCATAAAATGTGCTGTTTGGCTCCCTGTTTTTACCCCAGAGGGAGCATTCAGTATGTTCTGTTCTGTACCTTGCTGTTTCCCCTTAAAAATGTATCTTGGAGCTTGTTCTACACCAGAGCACAGAGACCAACTTTGGACTGAGGAGGTGGGGCGATGAGGAGGGGTGTTCCTGAGGGAAGGCATTGTCCGGACAAAGGCCCAGAGAGGGGATCTTGGATTTGTGTCTCAGTGTTCAAATGCGGGTCTTCCTTGAAACCTGAAGGAGGCAGTCTTGGGAGAAACAGAAGGCCGTTCGGCTGCCCTGAGTGGGGAGAGAGCAGGTGGGCCTCGCCAACTCCAGGGAAAGCAGCAAGCTGTGTTCTGAATTCCATGTGGCCTCTTCATGCTGGGCTTGAGACCGGGCCTGGGGAGGCCTGGCTCTTCCCGCAATCGTCAAGGTCCCCACGGTCCATCCATCGCACTGCAGCCTCTCTAAAACCCTTCTGTCCTGACAGCTCTTGCCCCTGACAGTCAGTCCAAGCGCCTCTGTCTGTCACGGGCCTTCTGGCTGGCCTCTCGGCCTTGCTGGGTGCTATCCCTTTTCTCGCGCCTGCCCCAGCTAAGTCGAAGGACCCCTTGGGACCTGTGGATATCCTATCCGTCCTGTCCACAGACCTTGGCTCGGGCCTTCCTCAACTTTCCCCTTCTCTCTGCATCCACCCTGTGGGTGGCATCTCTGAGAGCCTGTGAGCCAGCGGACCACCTCTTTGATGGCCTCCCAGGAAGAGGCCTCTCTCCCTGGGAGAGGATGGGTTGAGTGGGGCATGCCGGCATCTGCTCCCCTGAAGCCCAAGGCCCCCTTCACTCCCTGGTCTTTCCTGCTGAGGGGATCCGAATGCCATTGTTGCCAAGGGATGAGGGAGTTGGCAGGGTGGAGGGGGGGGAGCGCTGTCCTTTGGAGAGCAACTCTCCTGAGTGGGGGCTGGGCACTTAGAACCACAATCATGTTTCATCCTCAGACAGTCCTGTTGGGTCAGGTTTGACGTCTGCCCTTTACAGATGAGGCAGTTGAGGGTCAGAGGGGTCCCTGGGTTTGCCCAAGGTCATGTGGGCTGCATGAGTGCCACGGGGCTCAGACCGGGCACGTCTCGCCTCTAAGCTGGTGTTCCACCCACCACCTCGTGCCGGCCTCATCTCTCACCCTGTGCCCTAGGCTCCCCACCCAGGGCCAGCCTGCGTCCCAGGCACACTCAGTGCTGAGTAGATGAAAGCACCCGGGTGGGCCGGGTGCCGTGGCTCCCACCTGTAATCCCAGCACTCTGGGAGGCCGAGGCGAGAGGACTGCCTAAGCCCACGGGCTCGAGACCAGCCTGGGCAACTTGGCAAGATCTCGTCTCTACAATAAATCAAAAAATTAGCCGGGTGTGGTGGCGCGCACCTGTAGTTCTGCTACTTGGAAGGCGGAGACGGAAGGATTGCTGGAGCCCAGCAGGTCGAGGCTGCGGTGGCCAGGAGCATGCCACTGCCCTCCGGCCTGGGTGACGGAGTAAGACTCCACCTCAAAAAAAAGCACCTGGGTGGGGTGGCGTGGTGTGGGTGAGGAGGGTCTGCCCCTGGGAGCCTTCTCAACCACTCCCCTCATTCCCTCCCTGTGTCCCTCCCCTGCTCAGATCTGGAGAACAGAGACTGCAGCCACATGGTGCCTGCCGAGAAGACTCGTGTGGAGAGTGTGGAGCTGGTCCTGCCCCCCCACGCCAATCACCAGGGCAACACCTTTGGGGGCCAGATCATGGCCTGGATGGAGAACGTGGCCACCATCGCAGCCAGGTGAGGGGAGCGCTCCGTTCTTCTTCTTCCCTTGGCCAGAGCCCTCTGGGGGAGGAACCTTGGCTTGGTGTTGACATTCAAGGCTTCAGAAGCTTGGCTGCTCTGTCTGGGTAACCAGGGCTTTCAGACCCAGACAACTAGAGAGAAGTGACATTTTGTGAACTACCATTCCTTGCTCCATTCAAAAAGCCTTCCACGACCCCCATCACCCGCATGGGGAACACCTCGCCCTGGCTCTAGAACCTCCCCTTGACCTGGCCCTGCCTGCACTCTGCCTAGCATCTACGTTCCCCGCATCAAGCCATTTGCCACCCTCTGTTCCTGACCCTTTCCCCAAGCCCCCGCCACTGCCCTTGGTGTCACCGTCTGCCACGCTTCCCTCCTGACTCTTTATCTGCTGAAATCCTGTCCATCTCCTCCATGAAACCATCTCTGACTATTCCCATCTTCCTAGAGGCGAAATTCATTTTTTCTTGCTTCCATAACCTCTGTGCCCGCCTGGAGCTTGTTCTACCTGCAGTATTGGGCATTTGTTTATAGTTTTGATAAGTGGTATTCACTAACTGGCACTCTCACACCTCCACGACTTTGTACGTGCTGTTCTGTTTGCCTGGAGTGCCCTCTCCAAGCCTCACGCTCCTCAGCCAGGCGGATTCTTCCTCATCCTTTAGGGCCTGGCTCAAGCCACCCCTTCTCTGTGTTAACCCTGGGGAAACCCTGACTGTGAGTGCGCTCAGATCGCTGAGGAGAATGAGTCAGGGTCAGGGAAGGCTGCCTGGAGGAGGAGCACTTTAGCTGGGCCTTGAATGACAAGTCGCTTAGGGTAAGGAAAAGGCTTCCAGGTCGTGGGAACAGTGAGTACTACTGTGTAAACAAGAAAATGGGGTTGGGTCCAAGGCCTACGTCTGTCACCTCAGACTCAGCTCCTTTCCGGCCATGCACAGACCTCAGTATTCTAAGCCGTGAAATGGGACTTTAGTTCTTTGTGCAGAGCCCTCCCCAGGCTGGGTGGCGAGGGGTGGGTCAGAGGGCCGTATGTGTGGCTCGAGGCTGGGTCTGGGGAGGGGCGGAAGAGAGGGCTGGCCCAGGGCCAGCGGTTTAAGCACCAGGGACATTTCTCCTGTCTCCCCACCCTCTGCCTCCTCAGCCGGCTCTGCCGTGCCCACCCGACCCTGAAGGCCATAGAGATGTTCCACTTCCGAGGCCCATCCCAGGTCGGTGACCGTCTGGTGCTCAAGGCCATCGTGAACAATGCCTTCAAGCACAGGTGAGGGCTGGGACGGGCACGGCCGGGGCCACCCAGGGCTGAGGTCTCCTCCTGACTCTAGAAGGGACCCCACAGCAAACCTGCTAGAGCCCTCGCCCTGCAGAGGAGGCCTAACCCCCTGCCCGGCGGCCGGGCCCCTTCGCCATCACCTGAGTTCAGCTTTGATGCTCTCTCTCTCGAACCTGCCTGCTCCCATCCTGCCCACCCCGGCTGGGTCGGGGACTCTTCCTCTGGACTCCCCAGCCCCTGTGCCTCCTGCTGTCTTGGATGGTACATGCGTCCCTGTCTCGCTCCCTGGCTCCTGGCCCTGTGCTTGGCCCACTGCAGATGGTCAGGCCTCAGGGCCCTGTTGGGTTGCTTATCAAACCCTTTCCCATCCATCTCCTAAATTAAGTAGTCCCCAGAGTGCTCACTTGGGAATGAATTCTGATACCTACTCCCATGAAAGCTTACTTCATTTTATTTTATCTTATCATTTTATTTTACTTTATTTTTTGAGACAGAGTCTCACTCTGTTGCCCAGGTTGGAGTGCGGTGGCACACTCACGGCCACCACAGCCTCGACCTGCTGGGCTCAGGTGATCCTTCCACCTCAATCTTCAAAGTAGCTGGAACTACAGGAGTGTGCCACTACGCCCAGCTAATTTTTTAATTTATTATAGAGACGAGGTCTTGCCATGTTGCCCAGGCTGGTCTCGAACCCATGGGCTCAGGCGGTCTTCCCACTTCCGCCTCCCAAAGTGCTGGGACTACGGGTGTGAACCACCATGCCCGGCTGAAAGCTTACTTTATTCTTATTTTTTATTTTTGAAAGCTTACTTTAAACAAACATGTTTTTGGTGATTTCAGAGATCATAGTGTAATCATTAAAAGTGAGGGATGCTGAGCATGGGGGCTCACATGTGTATTCTCAGCACTTTGGGAGGCGGAGGCGAAAGGATTGGCTGAGCCCAGGGGTTTGAGACCAGGCTGGGCAACTTGATGAGACCTCGTCTCTATAGTAAATCAAAACAATTAGCTGGGTGTGGTGGTGCGTGCCTGTAGTTCCAGCTACTCAAGCGGCTGAGGAGGAAGGATCACCTGAACTCAGCAAGTCAAGGCTGTGGTGTCTGTGACTGTGCCACTGTACTCCAGCCAGGGCAATAGAGTGAGACTCTGACTCAAAAAAAAGAAAGAAAGAAAAAGAAAAGAAAGAGGTAAAACAAAAAGGTGAGGGGTTTGGAACTAGATCTCCTGGGTTCAAGTTTGGCTCTGCCTCTTAATGGCTCTGTGACCTTGGTCAATTGCTTAATCCTTCCGAGCCTTCGTTCTTTCACCTTTAAACTGGGGCTCGGCTGGGTGTGGTGGCTCATGCCTATAATCCCAGCACTTTGGGAGGTGGAGGTGAGGGGATTGCCTGAGCCCACAGTTTTGAGGCCAGCCTGGGCAACTTGGAGAGACCTCATGTCTACAATAAATCAAAAAACTAGTTGGGTGTGGTGGCGTGTGCCTGTAGTTCCGACTACTTGGAAGACTGAGGCGGAAGGATAGCCTGAGCCCAGTAGGTTGAGGCTGCAGTGGCCAGGAACATGCCACTGCACTCCAGCCTGGGCAACAGAGTGAAACTCCAACTCAAAAAACAAACAAACAAATAAACAAACAAACAAAAAACTGGGACTCCCCACAACTACCCCAGAGTTGTGAGGATTCAATGAGGTGTTACTATTTTTTTTTTTTTAGTGTTTGGCAAAGGGCAGCCATTGCTGCTACTGTTACTATTATTGTTGTTGTTAATTGTTATTTGCAGTCCGACCAGCACATGTTCTGCTGCTGTGCAGGGGAAGAGCCGCCTCCCAGGAGCCACCAGGCCTTGTGTCCAGTTCAGATTCTCTTCCTCACTTGTTATGTGACCTTGGGAAAATGAGTGCCCAGTTCTAGGTCTTGGTTTTCCCATCTGTACAATGTGTATATCCTCCAGGGGGAATGGACATAGCTGCTGTTGTATAGTTAATCAAGACAGCAGCCAGGCACAGTGCTTTATGCTTATAATCTCAGCACTTTGGGAGGCCGAAGTGAGAAGATTGCCTGAACCCAAGGGTTCGAGACCAGCCTGGGCAACTTGGTGAGACCTCATCTCTACTGTAAATCAAAAAATTAGCCAGGATCCCCTCCCACTGTGGGAGCTTTTCTATCCTCTCAATGAATCCTGCTTTAAAAAAAAAATTAGCTGGACATGGTGGTGCATGCCTGTAGTTCCAGCTACTTGGAAGACTGAAGCGGAAGGATAGCTTGAGCCTAGTAGGTTGATGCTGGGGTGGCCATGAGCACCTGGTGACGGAGTGAGACTTCAACTCAAAAAAAAAAAAAAGACAGCAAGATACACATCCCCAGCAGCAGCCAAAATGGGGGAAGCATGGCTGTCACAGCCTGTGAATGTGCGCAAAATGGGCGTCTTCTAATTTACTGTCCACCTCCGCCTCCTGGTTTATGGTCCTTCATAACCCTCGTGGTTGATGACTGCATATTCACGTCTTAGCGTTCTTGTTGGTTGCCTCCTTCCCCAGGTGTTTGTGTGTGTGTGTGCTGCGTGTGTGTGTGTGTGTGTGTGTGTGTGTGTGTGTGTGTGTGTGTGTGTGTGTGTGTGTGTGAGTGTGCTGGGGGCTGGGGAGGAGGCATGGCCTCAGGAAGCTCTACCCAGCATGGAATTACCCTCCCTTCTCCTCAGCATGGAGGTGGGTGTATGTGTGGAGGCTTGTGCCCATGAGACATGGACTGGATCCGTTTATTTGTTTCTGGGTCTCCACAGGGCTAGACTCACAGGCAGTGCTCTGTAAACCTTGTGGAGGGGACGGCTCCAGGGGTTCTGCCGGCGGACTCTGACCCAGGTTGCTGGAAGGATTGAGAGAATGTGTGTGCATCTGTGAGTGTGGGTGCACATGTGAGAGAGAGAGAGAGAGAGAGAGAGAGAGAGAGAGAGAGAGAGAGAGAGAGAGTGTGTGTGTGTGTGTGTGTGTGTGTGTGTGTGTGTGTGTGTGTGTTGGAGAGGGGGCGTGGCCTTGAGAAGGCGGGTCCAGCATGGAAGCCACCTTCCTTCTCCCCAGCATGGAGGTGGGCGTGTGCGTGGAGGCCTATCGCCAGGAGGCAGAGACCCAGCGGCGACACATCAACAGTGCCTTCATGACCTTCGTGGTCCTGAACGCAGACGACCAGCCCCAGCTGCTGCCCTGGATTCGGCCCCAGCCTGGGGTGAGTGAGGGCAGTGCCCCGCCCCCAGCAGCTCCCCTCCCCTCCTTCTCTGCCCAGGAATGGTGGGGTCTACCAGCCCCCTGATAGGCCTGGGGGCATGAGGGGCTCAGTCCTGGCCTCTGCGGGGCACAGCCAGGGATGTGACTCCAGCTGCCCCAGTGAGGCCTGAACTCCACTTTCAGGCTTGGGCCTCCTGGGGCCCTGGGGTGTGGGGTGTTGGCCTTCCTTCCGGCAACACAGCAGGTTCCTACTTCCCCCCCAGGATGGTGAGCGGCGGTACCGAGAGGCCAGTGCCAGGAAGAAGATTCGCCTGGACAGGCGAGTGGGGGCCAGGAGGTGGGTGGGGACAGGTCCAGGATGGTCCACGCTCTGCCGACCCCAGGGCACTTGAATTTCTTCAGGGCCGCCTGTGTGCTGGGCCCTTTGCACCCATGCAGTCTCTTGTTTTGTTCTCGTGATTCGGGGTCCTATGGTCCATTGTACAGGCGAGGATGGAGGGGTTCGGTGGCTTGCCCATGGGCGTGCAGACAGGCGTCATCAGCAGAGTCAGAACTGGAAGCTGGCTGGGTCCTGCGATTTTGAGTCTCGTATTCCTTCCGTTGACTCTAATTCCTGTTTGGCAGATGGAGAAAAAAGTTTTAGAGAGGAGGTGCAGTTGCTTAAGACAGCGTGTCTAGCCAGGCTTGGTGGCTCAGCCTGTAATCCTGTGCCTTGGGAGGCTGAGGTGAGTGGATTGCCTGAGCCTGTGGGTTCGAGACCTGCCTGGGCAACTTGGCGAGACCTCATCTCTACAATAAATCAAAAATTAGCCGGGTGTGGTAGCGCGTGCCTGTAGTTCCAGCCACTGGAAGGCTGAGGCGGAAGGATCGCCGGAGCCCAGCAGGTCGAGGCTGCGGTGGCCGGAAGCGGCCACTGCACTCCAGTCTGGGCGGCAGAGTAAGACTCCAACTCAAAAAAAAAAAAAAAAAAAAAAAAAGACAGCGTGTCTGAGCCAGGCGCGGTGGCTCACACCTATAATCCCAGCACTTTGGGAGGCTGAGGTGAGAGGATTGCCGGAGCTCACGAATTCGAGACCAGCCTGGGCAACTTGGCGAGACCTCGCCTCTACAATAAATAAAAAAATTAGCAGGGCATGGTTGCTCATGCCTGTAGTTCCAGCTCCTTGGAAGGCTGAGGTGGAAGGATCGACAGAGCCCAGCAGGTCGAGGTTGCAGTGGCCGTGAGCGCACCACTGCCCTCAGCCTAGGCAAGAGAGTAAGATTCCAACTCAAAAAAAAAAAAAAAAGACAGCGTGCCTGACCCTGCTGTGAAAGCACTTTACAAACCTTAGCGTGCTGTGGTCCCACTGGGGTTCACAAGCTGTTGTTAGTACAGAAGTGCGCCTTTATTTCCTCCATGCCAAACACTGATCTCCTTGTGACGTTCCTGCAGGACAGGTGCAACTACTGATCCCATTTGACAGATGAGGACACTGAGACATAAGGGTGAAGTCAATCAGCAGGGGTGTGAGGACTGAGCCTTAAACCCCACATGCTTCCCTGCCAGCTTGTTTCCTGCCTCTGAGCCGCCCCCTGTGCAGTGGGCTGAGGCGTGTGCCCTCGGCTGCTATTTTCTGTGTGGCCGCCCAGCCTCCCTAGCCAGGCAGGAGTCTGCCGCCCGGCTGGGCTCAGTCTGTAGCAGGTGTTGAGAGTGATGGACTTCCAAGGGACCCAGGGTGTCATCTTCCCTTCCTCTCAGGAAGTACATCGTGTCCTGTAAGCAGACGGAGATGCCCCTCTCTGTCCCCTGGGACCCTAGCAACCAGGTAAGGCCCTCTGTTCTCAGGGTACAGTCCTCAGGCCCACGGGGGCCCCTGCCCTCCCCTGCGTGTCAGCATAGGTTGGAGGAAGGCCTGAGGGTGCAGGATACGGATGCCAGGCCTCAAGATCGCTACAACCGGGCCGGGCGCGGTGGTTCACGCTTGTCATCCCAACATTTTGGGAGGCTTTGACAGGAGGATTGCCTGAGCCCAGGAGTTTGAGACCAGCCTAGACAAATAGCGAGACCTCATTTCTACAAAAAAACAAAAAAAAATTAGCCAGATGTGGTGGCCCGTGCCTGTAGTCCCAGCTACTCAGGAGGTCCAGGCCACAGTAAGTCATGATTGTGCCACAGCACTCCAGAGTGAGATTGTGACTCAAAAAAAAAAAGATCAACACAAAAAACCCCACATTCGCTACAGTTAGCAAAGGGCTTCCTGTGTCTCACCTGGCGGGAGAGAGGTGAGACCCTGCGAGGCAGAGCGACTTGCCAGGGTCACCCGGTGAGTCTAGCCCTGAGCCTGGACATCCTTTCCCGGAGTCCGGGGCTCCTTCCGCAGACCCACCTGCATCATGGCCCAGGCTCCCCCATATACCCCTGGCCTTGCAAGGCACGGGGTCCCCCTGGAAGGGGGTGAGTGGTGGGAGCATCTGTGTGCTCTTCCAGGTGTACCTGAGCTACAACAACGTCTCCTCCCTGAGGATGCTCGTGGCCAAGGACAACTGGGTGCTGTCCTCGGAGATCAGTCAGGTAGCCGACCCCCACCCCATCTTTTCTTGCTCCCCAGAGCGGCCGGACGTGGCCAGTGGTGAGCAACAGGAACTCTCACACCACTCCTGTCAGTAGGGGATTTCTTCCAAGGAATAGGCGCGGTCAGGAAACCAACCATTTATGGAAACACACCCGCCCCGGCAGGGCCTGGAGTATGGACTCCGAAGTCCCTCTCTCCTGCCCGCCCCCACCCTCTGTGATGCCCGCTCTCTGCCCAGTCCCTCCTCCCTTCCTCTCTGCTCTTCTGCATCGAGTCACTGAGGGGTGGGGTGGTGGCAGGCATGCGCTGGGGAGACCAGCTCTGCCCCTGCTTGTGTCCTTGGACAAGTTGCTGTCCACCTTCGATGCCGGGGGACTGGATGGGTGCCTGTCCCTGAGGGCCCCCGCATGTGTGCCTCAGTCACTGCTTCTTAGGGCACCTTCCTGTCCTCTTAGGATGGATTTTCTCAACAGCCCATCTTCACGGGGATGCGACTGAGGCTCAGGCAGGCTGAGCCGCTTGTTCACAGTCACGTAGCAAGTCAGTGACAGCCCTGAACTTCCAGCCTGGGCTCCAGCATCCCCGTGAACTCCCCTCCACCACCCAGCATTGTTGGGGGGGGGCACAGGAATAAGCCACCCCTTTCCCCTGCAGGTCCGCCTATATACTCTGGAGGAGGACAGGTTCCTCTCCTTCCACATGGAGATGGTGGTGAACGTGGATGCAGCCCAGGCCTTCGTGCTGCTCTCGGACCTGAGACGCAGGCCAGAGTGGGACAAGCACTGCCGGTGAGGGGCGAGGCAGAGTGGGATGAGGGTGGGGCCTGGAGGGGAGGGTGTCTCCCCCTTATGTTCTGCACCCACTGTCTGTTTTTTTGTTGTTGTTGTTGTGAGTCAGAGTCTCACTCTGTCACCCAGGCTGGAGTGCAGTAGCATGCTCACGGCCACTGCAGCCTTGACCTGCTGGGCTCAGGCAATCCTTCCGTCTCTGCCTTCCAAGTAGCTGGAACTACAGGCAGGCACCACTACGCCCGGCTAAGTTTTTGATAGAGATGAGGTCTCACCAAGATGCCCAGGCAGGTCTCGAACCCGCGGGCTCAGGCAGTCCTCTCACTTCGGCCTCCCAAAGAGCTGGGACTACAGGCTTGAGCCACCACGCCTGGTCCCCACTGTCTGTTACCAGGAGGTAGAAGTGGTGGTGGGCTGTAGTTCCTTGATAGGTGGAGGTCAGGGTCATGGGTATTTTGAGCCCTCAAGGCAGGGACTGAACCTGGAATTGGAGCTGGAAGCCTGTGTGTAGATTCTGTTTCTGTCCCAACTTGCTGTTTGACACTGGGCAAGTCATATTTATTCTGGGCCTGTTTCCCTCATCTGTTTAAAATTGTTTTTTTTTTTTGAGTTGGGGGTCTCACGCAGTTCTCCTGGAGTGCTGTGGCACCATCACAACTCACCACAGCCTCCACTTCTTGGACTCAGACAATCCTTCCGCCTCAGCCTCTAGAGTAGCGCCACTACACCGGCTAATTTTTTAATTTTATTTTTTAGAGACAAAACATCTCACTATGTTGCCCAGGCTGGTCTTGAACCCCTGGGCTCAAGTGATTCTCCTGCTTTGGCCTCCTAAAGTGCAGGGATTACAAGTGCGAGCCACCACACTGTTCTTCACACTCCTCTTTAAAATGGGTACTTAGCCGGGCTCGGTGGCTCAGCCTGTAATCCCGCGCCTTTGGGAGGCTGAGGTGAGTGGATTGCCTGAGCCCGCGGGTTCGAGACCCGCCTGGGCAGGTGAGACCTCATCTCTACAGTAAATAAAAAAATTAGCTGGGTGTGGTAGCGTGTGCCTGTAATTCTGGCTACGCGGAAGGCTGAGGCGGAAGGATCGCCGGAGCCCAGCAGGGAGAGGCTGCGGTGGCTGGGAGCGGCCACTGCACTCCAGTCTGGGCGACAGAGTGAGACTCCAACTCAAATAAAAAATAAAAAATAAAAATAAAATGGGTACTTGTAGGGTAGGTGATGGAGTCCCACTCAGAGATAGTGATTTTCTTTTCTTTCTCTTTTTTGGACTTGGAGTCTCACTGTGTTGCCCAGGCTGGAGTGTGCAGTAGCACACTCATGCCACCACAGCCTCTACCTGTTAGGCTCAAGTGATCCTTCCGCCTCAGCCTTCCCAGTAGCTGGAACCATAGGCATGTGCCACCATGCCTGGCTGATTTTTTGATTTATTGTATAGACAAGATCTCGCCATGTTGCTCAGACTGGTCTCGAATCCCTGAGCTCAGGCAATCCTCTCGCCTCTACCTCCCAAAGTGCTGGGATTACACGTGTGAGCCACCGCACCTGGCTGATAGTGATTTTCAAACCATGTTCTGTGGAGTTCTGTGTTCCCAAAGTGAGCTCAGGAACTGCTTGCGGGGAGGTTGGAAGGCTGGGGGGAGGCAGTGGGTCCCTTCCTGGGATTAGGCCAACAAACACAATAGCCAGCTTGCTGAATTTACCAAGTTTGCTAATTCTTCTAATGATTATGTACACGAATGTGTTATTTTTGAATATAATGAATGACTATGAATATAAGTGTTATTTTTTTGAATACATTTATTCCTCAAATGTACCGATTGTTCATATGACTACCTTCTTGAATTTAGTCAAAGAAGATCAACATGCTCTTAGGAAAACCACCACAATTTCAGTGTTTAATATGGGAATGTGGCTGGGCACGGTGGCTCCCAGCCCTTCGAGAGGCCAAGGAGAGAGGATTGCCTGAGCCCAGGGTTCAAGACCAGCCTGGGCAACTTGGTGAGACCCCATCTCTACAATAAATCGAAAAATCAGCCAGGCTTTGTGGTGTTGTGCCTGTAGTTCCAGCTACTTGGAAGGCTGAGGTGGAAGGATCACCTAAGTCCAACAGGTTGAGGCTGCAGTGGCTGGGGGCATGCCACTGCCCTCCAGCCTGGGTGACAAAAAAAAAAAAACAAAAACGGGATTGTTGAAGTTGACACTGGTCCTTTTTCAAGTCCCTTCAAGTCATGTTCTATTTTGCCAACACCATGATTTGGGGGTTCTCCGACCGGTTTTCCAGTGGCTTGTTGTGAGGAGCCCACATTCCGAGTATTTCCATAAGCAGGATCTGCGTACTTGGAAATTCAGTGCGCAGGTCATCTGGCAAGTGGAGTTTTGGCAAACTGGCCTTCCCCTTCCTACCCTGCCGAGAGCATGCGGACCTGTCGCCCTTTAGACTTGGGCTTCCTGCCTTGGGGTTCTCTTCAAAAAAGGCTGTTTATTTCTTGCTTTTTTTTTTTGAGTCGAGTCTCACTCTGTCGCCCAGACTGGAGTGCAGTGGCTGCTCCCGGCCACCGCAGCCTCGGCCTGCTGGGCTCCGGCAATCCTTCCGCCTCAGTCTTCCAAGCAGCTGGAACTACAGGCACGTGCCACCATGTCTGGCTAATTTTTTGATTTATAATAGAGATGAGGTCTTGTCTAATTGCCCAGACTGGTCTCGAACATGTAGGCTCAGGCAATCCTCTCACCTCAGCCTCCTAAAGTGCTGGGGTTATAGATGTGAGCCACTGCACCCGGCAGGGCTGTGTTTCTTTAAAAAGCCCCAGTGACTGGGCTCGGTGGCTCAGCCTGTAATCCCACGCCTTTGTGAGGCTGAGGTGAGTCGATTGCCTGAGCCCGCAGGTTCGAGACCCACCTGGGCAACTTGACGAGACCTCATCTCTACAATAAAAATCAAAAATCAGCCGGACGTGGTAGCGTGCGCCTGCAGTTCCAGCTACTTGGAAGGCCAAGGCGGAAGGATCGCCGGAGCCCAGCAGGTCGAGGCTGCGGTGGCCGGGAGCAGCCACTGCACTCCAGTCTGGGTGACACAGTGAGACTCCAACTCAAAAAAAAAAAAAAAAATGCCCCGGTGTAGGTGGCCCAGGCCTGCGGTTGGTACCCTTCTAGAAGGCAGAGAGGTGATTTGGTGGTAGATGCTGGGTAGGGGATGGGCAGCTGTGCATGTGGTAGAAGACTTCTTAGAGGTGGTAGGCTGAGGTGGGCCTGAAGGCCAGATCAAATCTTGATACTTGATGGGATTTGGGGGGAGCAGCCTGAAGGCAAGAGCCCCTTGCTTGTTCCCCCTGCCCATTCCACAGCCCCTGTGGCAGCCCCTGACTGTGGGAGGAGTGAGTCTGGACATGGTCATGTGTTCCTCCATGTGGCCGTCCTTGTATGTGTGCGTGTGTGTTGATGTGAGCCTGTGCATGTGTGTGCCTGGGCATGGGTACCGTACACCCGGGCCTGGGGACACATCTCTGCCACCCGATATCCTGAATACATCCCAGCCTTGCTGTTAGCTCTGTGGCCATGGGCAGGCTTCTGTCCTGAGTCTCAGCCCCCTCATCTGGGAAATGTGGATACCGAGAGCACTTGCTGCACGTGGTTCCAGTGGGGAGTAAATGAGATAACACATGTGATGCATTCAGAACAGCGCCCGTTGGCAGGGTGCGGTGGCTCACGCCTATAATCCCAGCACTTTGGGAGGCTGAGGCCAGAGGATTGCCTGAGCCCAAGGGTTCAAGATCAGCCCGGACAGCTTGGCGAGACCTCCTCTCTACAATAAGTCAAAAAGTTAGCCATGTGGTGGCGTGTGCCTGTAGTTCCAGCTACTTGGAAGGCTGAGGTGGAAGGAAGTATCACCTGGGCCCAGCAGGTCGAGGCTGCGGTGGCTGTGAGCGTGCCACTGCACTCCAGCCTGGGCGACAGAGTGAGACTCCAACTCAAAAAAACAAACAATAACAAAAGAACTCCACCTGTACTCAGTGAGCACTCACTAGGTACTAAGCACAACTACCAGTCATCACATGTTTCCCTAGGGTGTGTACACCTGCACTGACATGTACAGACTCAAAGGAATCTGTGCATGCGCCGGTCAGTGTTTATCCATGTGTCTGTGCACGAAGGACAACATGTGTGCATGTCTCTGGACATGGCTTGCTTCCCATGTCTGTGTGAGTGCATGTACGTGTGCCAGCATGTGTGTGCACATCTGTCTTGGCTGGGCCTTCCTGCCCTCCCACTGGTCCCTGCCGAGCAGTACAGGTGATGATGTCCCCCCACAGAAGTCCCTCAGGGGCTGCAGCACTGGGGCCCAAGTAGGCATGCTGCCTGCTGCCGGGTGCTGGCATGGCTCCCTCGGGCACTGAGCTCCTGGCCTCCCCACAGGAGCGTGGACCTTGTGCAGCAGGTGGACGAGGACGACGCCATCTACCACGTCACCAGCCCTGCCCTTGGCGGCGATGCCAAGCCCCAGGACTTTGTGATCCTGGCCTCGAGGCGGAAGCCTTGTGACAACAGGTGGGTGCCTGCCTGCTGGGGACACCCTAGGGCGGGGTGACAGGGAGGCCTCACCTCCCTTCCCGGGGAGGGGCATGGGCCTGGAGGCAGAGCTCTGATTCCCATAGGCTGTGGGACCCCAGGCCCCACTAGACTTTCCTAGGCTGTCGTGGTTTTACCGTGGATAAGACGGAAGACAAGGAACACACTTCCCTTCTGGTCACTCATGCCCCAAAGCATGGCCATCTCTGCCCTGGTGGCCAAGGCTGCCTCGCCGTGGATGGGACATTTCTCACATGGCTGCCTCCTTGGCCTCTGTATCCTGAAAACCTCGTCTGGGCGGGAGACCTGAGTCTGCCCACCGTGTGTCACTTATGCTGGAGACAGGGAGTGAAAATCTTAAAGTGCGCACTCCTCCCCACCCCACCTCTGGGCACTCAGGGCTGCTGGCCTCCCAGGCGCCCCCTCCCTCCCTCAAGGCTGACGTGCGTCACACCCTCTGCCGAGGAATCGGAGCCACACACGGGACGGGGGCAAGGCCTGGCTGGACAGAAAGGCCCCTGCCTCCTTCTGTGGCTATCCCTGCCCCTTTCCTGCCCTTCCTCTGTTCCAGGGACCCCTATGTCATCGCGCTGAGATCGGTCACGCTGCCCACACACAGAGAAACACCCGAGTACCGGCGAGGAGAGACACTCTGCTCGGGCTTCTGCCTCTGGCGTGAGGGGGACCAGCTGACCAAGGTAAGGCCAGTGTCCCCCCTTCCCACCTGGCTCCTGCCCCTGCCGTGTGTGTGTTGAGCTCGGTGCTGTGGGGCTAAGACGACCCCAGACCTGGGTCCCCCCAGCAGGCTTCCGCTTCCACATAGGGGAGCCCTAGAGAGTCAGGGGCTGGAAATGAGCCTTCGTCAAAGATCTGATCTGTGGACCGGGCGTGGTGGCTCATGCCTGTAATCCCAGCACTTTGGGAGGCAGAGGCGAGAGGATTGCCTGAGTCCAGGGGTTCAAGATGAGCATGGGCAACTTGGCAAGACCTCATGTCTACAGTAAATAAAAAAAATTAGCTGGACTTGGTGGCATGTGACTATGGTTTCAGCTACTTGAAAGGCTGAAAAGGAAGGATCGCCTGAGCTCAGCAGGTCAAGGCTGTGGTGACAGTGAACTCCAGCCTGGGCGACAGAGTGAGACTCCAACTTAGAAAAAAAAAAATTTGTCCAGGCTCAGTGGCTCAGCCTGTAATCCCTTTGGGAGGCGCTTTGGGAGGCTGAGGTGAGTGGATTGCCTGAGTCCGCGGGTTCGAGACCCACCTGGGCAACTTGGCGAGACCTCATCTCTACAATAAATAAAAAAATCAGCCGGGCATGGTAGCACGTGCCTGTAATTCTGGCTACTTGGACGGCTGAGGTGGAAGGATCGCCGGAGCCCAGCAGGTCGAGGCTGCGGTGGCCAGGAACGGCCACTGCACTCCAGTCTGGGCAACAGAGTGAGACTCCAACTCAAAAAAAAAACCCAAAAAAACTGATCTGCGTAGGTAAGTCAGAGGCTGCCGCGGGTCTTGGAAAAAGCTCTGGACACCGAGAGCAGAAGGTTGGGATCTGATCTAAAATTCCATCTCACTATTTACTCATATGCCCCTTCTCTCTAGGAAGACTTTGTATGGCTCTGAGGGCCTGTAAAACTCTGCAGGGCAGTCAGTGGTAATTGCAAATGTGGGGTGGGGCCTGGGCTCCCATAGCTCCCGCTCCTGGGCTCCCAGAGTCTGTTAGGCCCCGAGACTCACCCGAGTCGTAACTCAGCCAGGTTTGCTCGGTTACTGCTCTTGAACCAGGGAGCCTCAGAGCCGTCCCTGGGCTTACGTCTGACTGTCTCTGTGGCCCCAGAGCACCAGTTAAGTCAGACCCAGGCCCTGTCCTCCATACCTCTGGCCGGTGGCGAAGGATGCATCATGACAGCCTGATGTGTGGTGACAGGGAAGCCAGGGCTGTCAGCACCCCGAGGCGAGGTCAGAAGTTAGCCGCTGAAGGTCATGCCGCCAACGATGCATCTTTTTTTTTTTTTTTTGACTTGGAGTCTCACTCTGTCTCCCAGGCTGGGATGCAGTGGCACACTCACGGCCACCCCAGTGTCGACCTGCTGGGCTCCAGCGATCCTACTGCCTCAGCCTTCCAAACAGCCGGAACTACAGGCGCGCACTACATGCCCAGCTAATTTTTGATTTATTGTAGAGACGAGGTCTCGCCAAGTTGCCCGGGCTGATCTCGAAGCCGTGGGCTCAGGCAATCTACTCGCCTCGGCCTCCCAAAGTGCTGGGATGACAGGCTGAGCCACTGAGCCTGCTATTCGTGCATCTTCTAAGGCCCCGGGGAACAGCGTTGTATCTGCTGCCCTCCCAGAAGGCAGGCAAACAGGCCACCTGCCTCCCCCACCCACCCATGGGGCTCCCTGCTCCTCCAGCTACCCCCACCCCCAGCTTGGCCTCCCTGAGTCTGGCTTCCTGCCCTGTAGGTGTCGTACTACAGCCAGGCCACCCCGGGCTTTCTCAAGTATGTGACCACCAACGTGGCTGGCCTCTCCTCTGAGTTCTACACCACCTTCAAGGCTTGTGAGCAGTTCCTCCTGGATAACCGGAACGACCTGGCCCCTAGCCTCCAGACCCTCTAAGGGTGCCAGGGCCACATCCCGTCCACTCCTACGCCACCCTGCCCCAAGAATTCACAGACAGTTCATGGAGGAAGGCAGAAGCATGTATTCCTGTCTGCCTCACCTGCGGGAAGCCTTCACACGAGGCCTCCCAGCCCACCATCACTGGCTGCTCAGCTTCTGCTGACATCAGCCAGCAGGTCCTTGCGGTTCTCCTGGGACAGCCTGAAGTAGACTCGGGTCCTGTCCACGGCCCTGGCTGCAAGCAGCCCTGTCCGCACAAGGGCATAGTTGCCCCCAGCCGGGCTGTGCTCCACGGTGACAGTGGCCCGGGGGGAGGCTGCCAGCAGCCTGGCCACGGTTCCACCCGCGCTCTGGCCCAGCGACCCAGCCTGCAGCTGGAAGGACACGGGCTGCCAGAGCCCCTGGCACAGCTCCAGCATATCTGTGAGCAGCTGTTCCCTGTAGCCACTGCCCAGTGTCTCCTCAGGCCAGCCCGGTGCCACAGTCACGTGGGGGAAAATCTCAGCCACAGCTGTCAGCAACTCTCTGCCTGCCACGTGGCCAGGGACCACAAAACTCCCATGGGAGATCGTGGCCCCGACCCACACAGGCCGAGGCAGAAGGTTAAGGGTGGAGAGGCGCGCCAGCAAGGCCAGTGCTGGCCGGAGGGCCGTGGGCTCTGCAATTTGCAAATGGATGCCCCAGCGTCCCGGGCGTGTGGCCAACTGCAGCAGGCACGACTCCAGTGTGTGGACAGAGCCCCCTGGGACACGGATGACAGGCACGGGGTCCTCAGCTATGGTTCCCTGGAGGCCAACGTTCAGCAGAATCATGCCCTCTTTGTCTGGAAGAGGCAGCAGAGGCAACAGCGTCTTGGGTTATCATGAAGTGTCAGAGTCCCTTGTCAAAGGGGCAGTGGGGGGGGGTTCTGGGGTCGCCAAGGACCAGGAGCTGGTGCCTTGCCTCTCTGGACTCTGTCTACCGGTCTGGGCTCCAGGTGGAAGGGTTGCTTTATAAATGTGCTCGGTGCAAGAGAAACTTCCAGTTCGGCTCTCGCTTTTTACCTTGACTCAGCCCTGGGGTTCTTGCCTACTTCGCCTGCAGCAGGATGGCTGAGGACCCAAAGGTGCTGGTCTGAAGGCTGGGAGCCCTGTGCTCTTGAAACATGTGCTCCTTCCTGCTATGCTGCCTTCCTGTCATAACGGAAGCCCAGGGTCCCTACCCCAAGCAAAGGACGCCTCTGCAGTTTAACTAGGAGCACGGGGGCTGAAGGCAGGCCATACCTGGGAAGGTCACTGCTGCTGTTCGTCTGCTTCTCTGGACACCAGGAACGAGCCACTCCACACCCAGACCGTCGCCCCCAGGCAGTTGGAGAAGAGGGATCAGGCTGCCCCCTGTGTAGTACGTTTGCTTCCGTGTGGTATTCACTGTGGGACCCCAGATTGCCAAATTCAAGTGGCTGCCGTTCATGGCAGCTTCTGCAGGCCGCAGTGCTACAAGTGTTCTAAGCCTCACAGCACCCTGCCAGGTAACTGTCAGTCCTCTGTTTTGTAGATTACAAGAAGCAGCTTGCCGAAGATCCTACAAGCAGCAAGCAGAGTAGCTGGAGGTCTGGAGCCAGACCTGCCGGCCGCAGAGCTCACTTAGGTGGCTGCCACGGGAGGACTGTCGTCTGATGGGGACCCTTGGAGATGGTTTAGCTGCAGGCTTTCCTAGGTGCGGGCTCAAGGGAACCAGGGGTTTGGACAGGAGCGCCTGGATTACTGCTTTGCAGATACAGTTGGGGCTGCTCTCTGAAATGCTAAAGTACCCCCAGAGGAACTGTGTTATAAGGCAGAGGGCATGGGGTTTGGAATTTGCTGGGTTCCAGTCTGAGTTATGCCACATACAAGCTGAATCACTTCAAATTCCTTCACTGTGGCTGGGTACGGTGACTCACGCCTATAATCCCACACTTTGGCAAACCTAGGTGAGAGGATTGCCTGAGCCCATGGGTTCGAGACCAGCCTGGGTAACTTGGCGAGACCTCACCTCTATAATAAATCAAGAAAAATTAACTGAGTGTGATGGCACATGCCTGTAGTTCCAGCTACTTGGGAGGCTGAGGCAGAAGGATTGCCTGAGCCCAGCAGGTTGAGACTGTGGTGGCCATGAGCGTGCCATTGCATTCCAGCCTGGGCGACAGAGAGACTCTGACTCAAAAAAAAAAAAGTTCCTTCACTGTTCTGAGCCTCAGTTTCCCTATCAAATGGAATTCCTGCTTCATGGGTGTGTGAGGCTTAGACAGCACACCATACCAGGGCTTGGCACAAAGGGATATTCAAGATTCTCCCTCCCATCCCACCCTAGCTTCCCCCTTCCGATGTCCCTTCCCCCCAGCTCTGCTCTGGTGCCCACCGGTGCTTCCCTGTGCAGAGTCCAGCCCACACCGCCCATCCCAGTTCCCTCCCTACAGGCCAGCTGCTTGAACTGCGACAAGGCAGGCTCGAAGAGGTCATAGTAGACTTGGTGGGCAGCAGTGTTGTCCCGGACGTAAAGCAGATCTTCCATCGACATGGGGTCTGAGGCGCCCTGCCACAGTGTCAGGCTGTACCTGGGGCCCAGAGAGCTGGTTCAGTGCCCACCCGGGCCCAGGAGGGCCCGAAGCCCCTCTCCTGTGTTCAGACTGGACGCTGGCCGGGCCCAGGGCGGAGCATCTGTGCTCTGACCTCCCACCAGCCCCTTCTCCTGAGCACTGACCCTTCCTGAGGACAGAAGGAGCCGCAGGGAATTCAGAAAGCATGCCGGGGCTTTGGCCTCTCCCTGGGGTAGCCGGGTGACATGCTGTGCAGAAACCGGCTAGATGCTTAGCAGTGAGGGACAACATGACGGACGTCACAGAGGAGCCTGGAAAGTCAGCTATGGGGTTGAAGCTTTCTCGGAAATCCCAAGCCCAGTCCCACCACCAGATGAAACCAGTCAGACATGTGAGTGACCCCAGCCTTTACCAGGTGGAGCAGAGGACCACCTAGCCAACACCTCCCCAGCCCACAGAATCATGAGAGGGAAGAATGACTGAAAACAGAGGCCCAGCACGGAGGGGAGGCCTGCCCTGCCTCCTCACTCAAAGTGTCTGAGTTCTGTTTTAGCAAAGGGACAAGGATAGGAGGGGGAGGGCATGGGGGGGTGGGCTCAGACATGAAGAAGGGAAAGGGGCAGCCTCAGGACTCCTGTGGGGAGCAGCTGAGGAAAGCAGGGCTGGGCAGATGGGAGCGGGTTGTGGGGATGGCCTTTCAAAGCCTACAGGGCCATTTCGGGGTGGGGTTGGCACAATCTCTGCAGCCCCAAGGATACAGCTGGCTCCTGTGGGAAGAAGCTGTGGGGAGACAAATTGTATCTCAGTGCAAGTATTTTCCCAGGGGCAGAGAGTTACCCTTCAACAGAAGGGTTCCCAGGGAGGTAGTGAGCAGCCCATCACCAGAGGTATACAAGCAGAAAGCAGGCGTGAGCACCAGAGAGGACTGAACCAGGTGATCTTTGAGCATCTGGGATCTCCCTGGGGCATCAGTGTCTCTGGAGTGAGAGTTGGATTTGGAGCCCATGTCAGGAAGGTCTTCACCTCTCAGATTGACTCAACAGCCAGCTGAAGTGGGGCCAGGCAGCCCGCACCATGACGGTCCGCACGGGGAAGGTGACCTTCTGTGGTAGCGCTCCCACCAGCGCCTGCATGTCCTCCACCATGGCTCGGGTGTACGTGCTGTTCGGGAATAGGGGCACGTAGAGGGTGGTCCAGCCTGGAGACAGGGTGGCCTGGGGGTACTTCTCCTGGACCAGGGCCAGAAACCTGCAGAGAATCAGAGATGGCAGTCTTGCAGAGCCTGGCCAGCACTTTTGTGTCCTCTTGGTTCTCATCACAGAGCTAGGACACAGCAAGGCCTGTTGAGTCTGTGAGTCAAGGTCAGAAGCAGAGTTTTCAAGACAGAGTGGCCTGTTCAAGATCCCACAAATGGAACATAGGTTTGGGAGTCAGGGAGGTCTGGGTTCAGGTCCTGAGATCACTCAGTCTCTTTGATTCTCAAAGACAGTTTCTTGGCCGGGCACAGTGGCTCACACCGATAATCGTAGTGCTTTGGGAGACTGAGGCCAGAGGACCACTTGAGACCAGGAGTTTGAGATCAGCCTGGGTAATATATCAAGACCCTGTCTCCAAATAATATAAAAAATTAGCCGGATGTGATAGTGTGTCCCTGTAGTCCCAGCTACTTAGGAGACTTAGGTAGGAGGATCGCTTGAGCCTAGGAGTTTGAGGCTGCAGTGAGCTATGATCACTGAACTCCAGCCTGGGCAATGGAGTAAGACCTTGTCTTTAAAAAAATGACAGTCCAGCCGGGCTCAGTGGCTCACACCTTTAATCCCAGCACTTTAGGAGGCCAAGGTGAGAGGATTGCCTGAACTCAGGGGTTCGAGACCAGCCTGAGCAACATGGTGAGACCTCGTCTCTACAGTAGATCAAAAAATTAGTCGGGCATGGTGGTGCACTCCTGTAGTTCCAGCTACTTGGAAGACTGCAGCAGAAGAATCGCCTGAGCCCAGCAGGTCGAGGCTGCGGTGGCTGTGAGCAGCGTGACACTGCACTCCCGCCTGGGTGACAGAGTGAGACTCCAACTCAAAAAAAAAAAAAAAAAAAGACAGCATCCCTACCAGCAGGGCAAGGCTTGTAAAACATCACCATATGGATGGAGGAGAACTGAGTCTGAGCCCCAGGATCTGGGCATGGACTCTGCCAACTGTATGGGTCTCTGAAGTTTCATGTTTTCTTTTTAAATTTATTTTGACCTGATGCAAATTTTGATAGGCAAATAATGTCCCCACCTCCACAAAAATAAAACTATTGAGTAAAATAAGCATGCCAAGAAGACAAGCCATATGCATCTTGGACCACAGACTACATCTTTCAAACTGCTGCTTCCCAAATGCAGCCGAGTTGAGAGAAGCACATTAAATCCTGGATGGGTGGGTCGTCGGCTGGTTGGATGGACTGGGGTGAAGGGACGGACAGGCGGAGGGGAAAGAGCCTGGTGCTTAGCGTCAGAAAGGCCTGGGTTTGACTCTTTGCTCTGCCACGTAAGACTTAGGCAGGTCATTCAACCTCTCCAAGATAATTTCTGGACAAATAAAGTGAAAATAACAGTAGCTACCTCATCCACATTGGAAGGGTTCAGAGGTATCTGCAAGGAAAGTGCTTAAAACAGTGCCGGGGACACATAGTCAACATTCAATAAATTGAGCCTCAATTGTCAGCTTTATAATCTGCAAAATGGGGAGAAGAAAGTTCTAATCTGGTAGTGCTGTGTAAGGACCAAATCAGAGAAATTTTTATGTAGACTTGCTTTATAAACTGTGGAGTACCCTGCAGGTGGTGTATGTGAGGGCTGTCTGTGGCAGTGCTGTAACTTCAGGAGCTCTGGGGAGGGAGGCAGTGTTTTAGACTTTTTTTTTTTGAGTCAGGGTCTCACTCTGTTGCCCAGGCTGGAGTGCAGTGGCATGCTCACGGCCACCACAGCCTTGACCTCCAGGGCTCAGGCACTCCTTCTGCCTCAGTCTTCCAAGTAGCTGGAACTACAAGCGTGTGCCACCATGCCTGGCTAATTTTTTATTTACTGTGCTGGGCATGGTGGCTCATGCCTGTAATGCCGGCATTTTGAGAGGCTGAGGCAAGAGGATTGCCTGAGTCCATGGGTTCGAGAACAGTCTGGGCAACTTAGATTGGCATGGTGGCACATGCCTGTAGTTCCAGCTACTTGAAAGGTGGAGGTGGAAGGATTGCCTGAGCCCAGCAGGTCAAGGCTGCAGTGACCATGAACATGCCACTGCACTCCAGCCTGGGTGACAGAGTGAGACTCCAACTCAAAATAAAAAAAAAAGATTTATTGTAGAGACGAGGTCTTGCCGTGTTGTCCAGGCTGGTCTCAAACCCTGAACTCAGGCAGTCCTCTTGCCTCTGTCTCCCAAGGTAGACTTTTCTAGAAGGCCGAGTCCAGCACTGGTCACTGGCACACAGAGAGGATGTGGCCCTGTCTGTCCTCCAGGGTCCAGTGCAGTAGGGGTGACAAATGTGTAAATCAACAGTGACAACCCAATGAAGTCTGAGCTGTGTTAGAAGGACGTGTGGGGGCTGGGGGCCCCAGGGGAAGGTCCACAGTAGGCTGGGATGTCAGGGAAGTTTCCAGAGGAGGTAGTGACTGGGCAGAGGTTCTTCAGAAAGAGGGGGAAAAGCATTTGAGATAGAGGGAACAGCATGTACAAAGCCTCAGAGGTGAGCCTGTATGTTGTGACTAGGGGCAAACTCAAAGGTACCCTGAGTCCCCCTTCCTGTGCTAGGTGCTGATGGAAGAGGGCTGGACACAACTGGGGCAGAGAGGCGGACACTCACTGTGTGGCATTGACTTCGATCGAGATGGGCACGTTGGGGCCCTTCAGGATGTCGGCGTTGATCCACACGGGCCTCCGGACTTTGCCCTGCTCTGTCAGTCGCCGCAGGAGGTCCAGGGAGGGGCCCACGGCCTTGATGCTCTTGAAGTCCAGTTTGATGCCTGCGGGGGAGGGGTGAGGGCTTGGCAACTGGAGAAGGAACCAGGAAGATGTGGCTCCCTGGGCGGAGAGGGCAGAAGTTGGTAGGAGGGGTGTGGGGCGGGTGGCCGGGAAGTGGGAAGACAGCGGACACTTCCCTGCCGGGTGAAAGGAGGGGTTTTCAAAACAGGCAGAGCCAACCCAGAAGGGCCCACCCACTCCAGGGAGGGAGAGCCCGCCTCCCACAGAGGCAGTGGAGGCCTGAGAAGGGCTTGGACCTAGGGCTGTTGCGGCTAGAATCAAACAAGTGGTCAATTCCCAAAGGGCTGTGACTCCTGGCCAGGGCAGGCTCGGAGGGTCCTAAGCCACCAGAGCCTGTGGGGAGGTCTTTCAGCCTCCAGGAAGGGGCATTTGAGCAGAAGAGGGGATCGTGGCTGAGGAAGGACCCAGTGTGAAGGAAGACCCATCCTTTTTAGGCTGGGTAGTTAGAGAGGTGTTGAAAGCCAGGCCAATGAGAGCATGCTTGGTCCCAGGGACACTGGGGAGCCACGGAGGGTTGAAACAGAGGAGTGGCATGACAAAACTGGCATTTTGGAAAGATCACTTAAGGGTGGGTGTGGTCGTGGTTGTCAAGGGAAGGCCAGAGGGGCTGAGTTTGGGACAGTAAGCCAGTGAGGATGGAGGCCCAGGAGAGAGCTGGTGAGTCTGGGGCTGGATGGGAGGTGGGCTTGGGGGTTAGAACTGGCAGACGCAGCAGTTGAGTGGATGTGAGGACGAGGAGAGGGAAGCGTTAAGGTGACGATTAGATTCTGACTGTGGCTGGCAAAGGGACGTGGGGGGAGGGCGGAGTTTAGCCTCGAACATCATGGATCCAGCAGGGAATTCAACATGTCTGGCACTTTGCAGCTGACTCTGCACTTTCATGTCCACTGTCTCACCTGTGTGCCCAGGAGAGCACACCCAGACACTCACTGACACATCTCCCCACGCCCCACCTCACCTGGTCTTCACTGAAGCCTGGGCATCTGTAGCACAATGAGGGGACAGCCACAACAATGAGCGATGCGTGAGTGAGGTATCCCTACTCGCTCTGCTCAGGGACCAGAGGGCTGGGAACCAGGGTGGGGTCCTGGCATGGCAGGGCCCTTACCTTTCACAGATGTGTCCAGCACGGTGTCCAGCCACTGCTGCAGCGTGTTGTCACTGTAGATGGCCGGGGGGTGTGCCATGATGGGGACCCCTGTCTCGTTGACTGTGCTGAGCCCTTCCACGTTGACGTCAGCCTCCAGGACCATGGCATTACCTGCAGGAGAGACAGAACTCAGCCAGTTTCTTGTCTTAAAAAAAAACCAATTTTTTAGCCGGGCGCATGACTCAAGTCTGCCATCCCAGCGCTTTGGGAGGCTGAGGTGAGAGGATTGCCTGAGCTCAGGAGTTCGAGACCAGCCTAGGCAACTTGGTGAGACCTCATCTCTACAATAAATAAAAAAATTAGCCAGGCACGATAGCGCACACCTGTAGTTCTGACTACTTGGAAGGCTGAGTCGGAAGGATCGCCAGAGTCCATCAGGTCAGCACCAGGATGGCTGTGAGTGTGCCACTACACTGCAGCCTGGGCGACAGAGTGAGACTCTGATTCAGAAAAAAGAAACAAACAGAAAACAATTTTTCTCATCATAAAGGTATTACTGTTTATTATAGAACATTTAGGAAATACAGAGAACAGGAAGAAGAGGAATCTCCATCATCATTCACGTTTTGATATATTTTCTTTCATTTTTGTCACTGCATAATTTTTACACAGTTGAGACGCCACTGCATTTGTAATTTTTAGGTCGGGCGTGGTGGCTTATGTCTATAATCCCAGCACTTTGGGGGACCAAGGTGGGAGGATTGCTTGTGCGTAGGAGTTCGAGACCAGCCTGGGCAACACAAGGAGACATTGTCTCTACAAAAATAAAAAAATCAGCTGAGTGTGGTGATGCACTTGTAGTCTCAGCTTACTTGGGAGGCTGAGATGGAAGACTTTCCTGTGATCGGGAGGTCAAGGTTGTGGTGAGCGCTGATTGTGCCACTGCACTTCAGCATGGGTGAAGTTTTTCTTTTAGCATCATGACACATTTTCATGATTTTTTATACATCTCACTAAAACAAATTTTAAAAGTTCTGGTAAGCTGGGCTCGGTGGCTCAGCCTGTAATCCTGCGCCTTTGGAAGGCTGAGGTGAGTGGATTGCCCGAGCCCGCGGGTTTGATACCCGCCTGGGCAACTTGGCGAGACCTCATCTCTACAGTAAATCAAAAATTAGCCAGGCGTGGTAGTGTGCGCCTATAGTTCCAGCTACTTGAAAGACTGAGGCGGAAGGATCGCTGGAGCCCAGCAGGTCGAGGCTGCGGTGGCCGGGAGCGGCCACTGCACTCCAGTCTGGGCGATAGAGTGAGACTCCAACTCAAAAAAATAAAAAAAATAAAAATTAAAAAATAAAAGCCGGGCTCGGTGGCTCAGTCTGTAATCCCGCGCCTTGGGAGGCTGAGGTGAGTGGATTGCCTGAGCCCGCGGGTTCGAGACCCTCCTGGGCAACTTGGCGAGACCTCATCTCTACAATAAAGCAAAATGAGCCGGGTGTGGTAGCGCACGCCTGTAGTTCCAGCTACTTGGAAGGCGGAAGGATCGCTGGAGCCCAGCAGGTCGAGGCTGCGGTGGCCGGTAGCAGCCACTGCACTCCAGTCTGGGCGACAGAGTGAGACTCCACCTCAAAAAAAAAAATAAATAAATAAATAAAAAATAAAAAGTCCTGGTTAGAGGGTGCACACCACAATGTAATTTACCATCCCCGAGTCCTGAAACATTTTGGTAATTTGTAATTTTTGTTATTAATAAGTAATGATGCATATTTTATTCTGATTTTCTGATCCTTCCTTGTAGAATGAATCTGAGCAATGCATGGGCATTTTTAAAGCCTGTGCTATCAAATTACTTTTCAGAATCATGTTCCTGTCTGAAGTACATAAGGTTGTCCATCTCACTGCATCCTTATCAGCACCGAGCATTATTATTTTAATCTCTTAACTTCACACAGTTAACTTAGTCAGGTGATTGTTGTCTGATTCCTGCCTTCAAGAGTAGTTCAGTCTAGGCCGGGCTTGTTGGCTCAGCCTGTTATCCCAGCACTTTGGGAGGCTGAGGGAAGTGGATTGCCTGAGCCCGTGGGTTCAAGACCAGCCCAGGCAACTTGGCGAGATCTCATCTCTACAATTAAAAAAAAAAGTTAGCCAGACGTGGTACCGCATGCCTGTAGTTCAGGCTACTTGGAAGGCTGAGACTGAAGGATTGCTGGAGCCCAGCAGGTCGACGCTGGGGTGGCTGTGAGTGTGCCACTGCACTCCAGCCTGGGTGACAGAGTGAGACTCCAACTCAAAAAAGAAAGTTTAGTCTAGCAGGGAGCTTAGACCTTTCTGGGGGGAGCAAACTCTAGAAGATCATGCAAGAGGCATTTGAATTTGAGGGGTCTGGTGGAGAAGGCAAGGGATCACTTTCAGTCCACGCACCCTTGCAGACAGTTGGCATCAGAAGGGGCCTTTTCTTTTGGTGACTCCCAGCCTCCTGACCATTCTTCTCCCCTCTAGCTCTGCTCCTCAGCAAGTCCATTCTCTATAGCGCCATCAGAGGGAGCGTTCAAAAAATGTACCCGATCTGGTTTTTAAAAATGCTAAAAACCAACCCACTGCCCTGAAAATCAACCCCAAACTCCTTACCACAATCTTTGCGGTCGGCACAAACAAGTCCTGCCAAATTTCCAGTCTCATCTCATGCCCTCTCTCTCTCATTCTCTAGGTTCCAGCTACTCCCAGCTTCTCCAAATTTATTAATACTCTATTTAGAGACAAAGTCTTCCTCCATTGCCTAGGCTGGAGGGTAGTGGTGTAATCATAGCTCACTGGATCCTGGAGCTCCGGGGCTCCAGCAGTCCTCCAGCCTCAACCTCCAGAGTAGCTGGAACTGCAGACTTGCTATCATGCCCAGCTAATTTTTGTATATTTTGTAGAGATGGGGTCTTGCTCTGTTGCTCAGGCTGGTCTCTAGCTCTTAGCCTCAAGAAATCCTTCTGTCTTGGCCTCCCAAACTGTTAGGACTATAGGCATGAGCCACCATGCCTGACTAGTGTCTGTCTCCAACTTTAACATGCATATAGATTCCCTAGGAACTGTTAAAATGCAGGTTCTGATCTCTAAGTCTGGGGTGGAGCCTGAGACTCTGCATTACTTTTCTTTTTTCTTTTTTGAGTCAGAGTCTCACTCTGTTGCCCAGGCTGGAGGGCAGTGGTTACGCTCCCAGCCACTGCAGCCTCAACCAGCTGGGCTCAGGTGATCCTGCTGCTTCAGCCTTCCAAGTAGCTGGAACTACAGGCACACACCACCATGCCCGGCTACTTTTGATTTACTGTAGAGATGAGATCTTGCCAAGTTGCCCCGGCTGGTCTCAAACTTGAGGGCTCAGGCAATCCTCTCACCTCGGCCTCCCAAAGTGCTGGGATTATAGGTGTAAGCCACTGTGCCCGGCCTGATTCTGCGTTTTTAATTTTTTGAATTGGGAGTCTCACTCTGTCACCCAGGCTGGAGTGCAGTGGCACACTTGCAGCCACTGCAGCCTTGACCTGCTGGGTTCAGGCGATCCTTCTGCCTCAGCCTTCAAGCAGCTGGAACTATAGGCACACACCACCATGCCCGGCTATTTTTTTGATTTATTGTAGAGATGAGGGCTTGCCAAGTTGCCAGGGTTGGTCTCAAACCCCTGATCTCAGGCAATCCTCACACCTCGGCCTCCCTAAGTGCTGGGATTATAGGTGTGAATCACCACACCCAGCCTGTTTCTGCACTCCTAACACACTCCCCAGTGATGCCCATGCTGCTGGTCTGTGGACCCCACTTTGAGTAGCAAGGCTTTGATTTTCCTTGTTCTCCCCATCACTGGCTGTTGCCTGGCAACACTCTTCCCTCAGCAGCTCTCCTAGAGCACCTCCCGCTCATCCTTCAGTGCTGGCTTAAAATGTCATTTCCTCGGGCAGCCCCCTCGGGTCCCCTCCCACTGTGGGAGCGTTTCTGTCCTCTCAATAAATCCTGCTTTCAAAAAAAAATCATTTCCTCAAGGCAGTGCCCATCCCCTGGCTAAGTCGCTCTGCTCCTTGGTCCTAGTGAAAGCTACTCCTCTCCTTTGCACGCCAGGCCATGTGTCCTGTAATTGCATGCTCAGCATCAGTCTTCCTGAGTATAAGCTCCAGCAGAGCCGAGTTCGGCTAAAAGTTGATCATCACTTGAATTCTGGTGCCTGGACAGCACCAGGCTTAAAAGCGGTGCTTCCAAAATGCTTGTTGATATTTGAGATATTTTTCAGACCCTTAGTGGGCCCAAAGCACTACCCAGACCCAGGACACACACCAAGAAGCTGGCTCCACTGTCATGTTTGTGATGGCCCCTCCCAGAAATTGGCTGTGACAGGAAATCTCAACACACTCCTTGATATCATCAACCAATCAGCAGCCTCTGTCCCCTGCCCGCCAAATTCTCTTTAAAAACCCAATCCGGCCAGGCTCAGTGGCTCAAGCCTGTAATCCCAGCACTTTGGGAGGCCGAGGCGAGTGGATTGCCTGAGCCTGTGGGTTTGAGACCAGCCTGGGCAGCATGATGAGATCTCGTCTCTACAATAAATCAAATATTAGCTGGGCGTGATAGTGTGTGCCTGTAGTTCTAGTTACTTGGAAGGCTGAGGTGGAAGGATCGCCGGAACCCAGCAGGTTGAGGCTGCGGTTGCTGGGAGCATGCCACTGCATTCCAGCCTGGGCGACAGAGTGAGATTCCAACTCAACAAACAAGCAACACAAAAACAACAAAAAAACCCTATCCTCTGGATTTTGGGGGAGAGTAAATTTGAGTAATATCTCCTGTCTTCCTCATTCAGCTGCTTTGTGATATTAAACTCTTTCTCTAAGTATTAAAAAAACGGTTGTTGAGTGATGAACAGTCAAGGGAATTCATGATAGAAAAGTCATGATCAACTAGCCCACGCCCATAAGAGCTCGCCCAAGGTTCCAGAAAATTGTAACAGATTGCTCTAAGTGGCTGGTATCTGAAATTCCAAGAGGCTGAGGGAAGCCGAATACAGGCTGTTCCCTGCACTGAGCTTTTGCATGTCTGTTTCATCCCCATGCTATACATCATGTTTCAAGAGGTCGGGATTTGGGTGGGCGTGGTGGCTCATGCCTATAATCCCAGCACTTTGGGAGGATGAGGTGAGAGGATTGCCTGCGTCCGTGGGTTCGAGACCAGACTGGGCAACTTGGTGAGACCTCTTCTCTACAATAAATCCCCTTCCCCCCCAAAAGAGGTCGGAACTTGTTGTTTTCCTGCTCCAAGAATGTATGGCACAGACATAAAATCACATTGTGAAGGGTTTTCTGAATGTGACCTTGACTTTTATGACTTGAACACAAAGTCCTTTCTTTCTTAACTGTTTGTTCCTTGGGAATGCAGTGAGGGCTCCACAGGGTTTGGAGCTCAGTGAGGCCCAGAGAAGCCAGCCACAAGCAGACCGGGGGGGGGGGGGTCCCTGGGCAGGCAGGAGGGTAGCTCAAGAGAAGGGGTGCTGAGGTGTCTTCCATTTAAGGGGGAAGGGGAGTGCATTAGGAGCCGGGGTCAGTCTAGGTGGCTGAGTCCTGGTGTCCCTCCCATGTGGTGCCTAGCTTGATTTGCCCTAGGTGGAGACCCCATGAGCTCTCTGAAGACAGTCGTACCTTACTCATGTCTAAACCTTCTTCCTTCTTAGACAAGATGGAATGAGAAAAGGAAAAAGATAAATAAACCTTCCTCCTGAGCTTGGCCCCAAACAAGGGCTAAGTGAACACTTAGTGAGTGAAACACAGACTGATGGGAATCACAGTCTGGACCTCATCTGCCTCCCTGGGATTGCCACCTGGACCCATCTTCTTCCTGGAAAAATCTTCTCCCTTGATGTTAGAAGTTGCTACTTGTGGCCGGGCTTGGTGGCTCATGCCTATAATCCCAGCACTTTGGGGAAGCGAGGTGAGAGGATTGCCTGAGCCCACAGGTTTGAGACCAGTCTGGGAAACTTGGTGAGACCTCATCTCTACAATAAATCAAAAAATTAGCTGGATGTGGTGGCATGTGCCTGTGGTTCCAGTTACCTGGAAGCCTGAGGTGGAAGGATCAACTGAGCCAAGCAGGTCGAGGCTGCAGTGGCCCTGAGTGTGCCATTGTACCCCAGCCTGGGCAACAGAGACTACAACTCAAACAAAAAAAAAAGTTGCTTGTGGGCCAGGCATGGTGGCTCACACCTATAAGCCTAGCACTTTGGGAGGCCGAGGTGAGAGGAAATTGTCTGAGCCCACAGGTTTGAAACCCGCCTGGGCAACTTGGCAGACTTCATTTCTACAATAAATAAAAATAAATGAGCTGGGTGTGGTAGAGCATGCCTGTAGTTCCAGCTACTTTGAAGTCTGAGGCGGAAGGATTTCCTGACCCAGCAGGTCGAGGCTGTGGTATCCCTGAGCGTGTCACTGCTCTCCAGCCTGGTCGGCAAGATTCAGACTCGAAAGAAAGAAAGAAAGAAAGGAAAGGGAAAGGGAAAGGGAAAGGGAAAGGGAAAGGGAAAGGGAAAGGGAAAGGGAAAGGGAAGGGGGGCAGTTGCTACTTGTTGCTACTTGTTGGTTGGGCACCAGGTTCACACCTGTAACTCTTAGCACTTTGGGAGGCTGAGGCAGAAGAATTGCTTGAGCCTGGGATTTCAAAACCAGCCTGGGCAATAAAGCAAGTTCTTGTGTCTACAAACAGTAAAAAAATTAGCCAGGGGTGGTGGTGCACGCCTGTAGTCCCAGCTACTGGGGAGGCTGAGATGGAAGGATTTCCTGAGCCCAGGAGGTGGAGGCTGTGGTGGGGTGTGGTCCTGTCACTGCACTCCAGGCTGGGTGACAGAGTGAGACCCTGACTCAGCAACAAAAAAAGTTGCTACTTGCCTTTTGGAGGCTGCATCTGGGAACTGACTTGCTTAAGGTAGGGCAGTGAAGAAGGACTAAGAGGCAGGGCTCAGTGACTCAGTTTGTAATCCCAGCATTTTGGGAGGCCGAGGAGAGTGGATTGTCTGAGCTAGCGAGTTCAAGATCAGCCCGGACAACTTGTTGAGAACTCGTGCCTATAGTTCTGGCTACTCGGAAGGCTGAGGCAGAAGGATTGCCTGAGCCCAGTGGTTTGACGTTGGGTGGCCATGAGTGTGCTATTGCACTCCAACCTGGGAGACAGAGTGAGTCTCCAAAAAAAAAAAAGTCTTCAGGCTTCAGGTTGGGTGCAGTGGCTCAAGCCCGTAATCCTGGCACTTTGGGAGGCCGAGGCAAGAGGATTGCCTGAGCCCATGGGTTCTAGACCAGCCCAGGCAACGTGGTGAGATTTTTGTCTCTACGATAAATCAAAAAAATAAGTCAGGTGTGGTAGCGTGCCACTGTAGTTCTGGCTACTTGGAAGGCTGAGATGGAAGGATTGCTGGAACCCAGCAGGTCTACGCTGGGGTGTCCATGAGCGTGCCACTGCACTCCAGTCTGGGCTACAGAGTGAGACTCTGACTCAAAAAATAAAAAAAAAATAAAAAAAATAAAAAAAAAATAAAAAGAAGGACCAAGAGATGAGGGAAGGATTGGGTTCCTGTGGCTGCAGCAGAAGCCCTGACCTCAGGGAGCCACAGTCTGTAGAGAAGGGATGCAGGTGCTGGAGTTTTACGGATCTGCAGGAGAGCATGGTGGCTAATTGTGCACACTGAATTGATACTGCTGGCTTTCAGGCCCAGTCCTAACACTTGTGAGCTGTATGCCCTGGGAAGGTTTTTTGACCTCTCTGTGCCTCTGTTTCCTCATCTACAAGAATTAAACACGACAATATCCCTGGTTAGGCATACACTAAGTGTTAATCATTTACATAGAGTGGCTTGCTTAACTAGAGTAAGGTACCACCTGGTGTATTTTTGTTGTTTCAGCATAATTAATAATGACCTCTGTTGTGATCAAGAGTGTCCTGGTTTAGACAATGATGTCCCCCTATCAGCCCTCAGACCCCAGTTTCCTCATCTGAAATGGAGAGAGTTGACTTGAGCAATGGTGCTCCAAGTATGGTCTTGGGGCTAGCAGCATCAGTACCACCTGGGAACTTGCTAAAAATGCGAATTCTCAGGCCCCACCCTGGAACCAGGGAATCAAAAACTCTGACGGTGGGGCCAACAGCCTGTCTTGTGAAGCATGCTCATGTTTTTTTGTTTGTTTGTTTGTTTGTTTTGAGTTGGAGTCTCACTCCGTCACCCAGGCTGGAGTGTAGTGGCAAGCTAAGTCATCCCAGCATCGACCTGCTGGGCCCTGGCCATCCTTCCGCCTCAGCCTTCCAAGTAGCCAGAACTATGGCATGCACTACCACACCCGGCTAATTTTTGATTTATTGTAGAGACGAGGTCTCACCAAGTTGCCCAGGCTGGTCTTGAACCCCCCGGGCTCAGGCAAACCTCTTGCCTTGGCCTCCCAAAGTGCTGGGATTGCAGACTGAGCCACTGAGCCCAGCCTTTTTTTGGGGGGGGGTTGGAGTCTCACTCTGTCACCCAGGCTGGAGGGCAGGCACACTCTTGGCCACCCCAGCCTCGATCTGCTGGTCTCCGGTGATCCTTCCACCCTAGCCTTCCAAGTAGCTGCAGCTACAGGCGTGCACTACTACGCCCGGCTAATTCTTTGATTTATTATGGAGACAAGGTCTCACCAAGTTGCCCAGGCTGTTCTTGAACCCATGGGCTCAGCCAATCCTTGTCTTGACCTCCCAAGGTGCTGGATTACAGGCTTGAACCACCGTGCCTGGCCGCACGCTCATGTTAGGACTATTCCTCCACCTTTATAGAGTTCACAGTACATGAGTATGATCTGCTGAGTTTCCTAACTGTCCTGAGAGAGAGGGTGTTTCCCTGCCAACCTGGCTCAGAGTATGGACCCTAGGAGCTGGCCACTCTGGGCTCTTATGCTGGCTTAACCACTTTCAGACAGTGTTTCTGAGCTAGATGGCTCACATCTATAATCCTAGTGCTTTGGGAGGCAGAAGGATCCCTTGAGGATAGGAGTTCAAGACCAGCCTGGGCAACATAGCAAGACCCTGGCTCTACAAAAACATTTTATTTTATTTTTTTAATTAATTTTTTTGGGGAGCTGGAGTCTCACTCTGTCGCCCAGGCTGGAGTGTAGTGGCAGACTCATGGCCACTGCAGCCTCGACCTACTGGGCCCAGGTGATCCTTCCACCTGTCTTCCAAGTAGCTGAAACTATCGGTGAGTGCCACCACGCCTGGCTACTTTTTTGATTTATTGTCAAGACAAGGTCTCGTCCCCAGTGTTAGAATCTGGGCTAGGAACCCCCTTTTGCCCCCAAAAGGGTGGGATTACATTGTGGCCCCGGGCCCACCAGGAAAAAAAAAAAAAAATTAGTTTGGGGGGGGTGAGTGATTGCCTAAATGATTTGGGGGACCGGGGTGAGAGGATTGTGAGGGGAATAAAAAATTGGTGAGACTTGTCTCAAAAAAAAAAAAATTACCAGGTGGGGGGCAAGCCGTAGTTCCAGTTTCTTGAAAGGGTGAGGCAGAAGGTCCCCCAGCCACAAATTGAGGGTGGGTGGGGAGCACCACTTTTCTCCAGCCTGGGTGACAGAGGGGACCAACTCAAAAAAAAAAAAAAAAACCCCACCCAACAACCTTTTTTTTAGTCCACCTTAAAAAAAAAAAAAAAAAAAAAAAAAAAAAAAAAAAAAAAAAAAAAAAAAAAAAAACCTTTCCCCCTTTTGGGGGCCTCTTGGGGGTTTTTCTTTTCCCCCATTAAAAGAAAAAAAAAAAAAAAAAGGTTTTTTTTTTTCCCCCCGGGGGAAACAGGTGGTCCCAGGAGAACCCACGTGTGATGCACGTGTCCTGCACAGTGAGCCAGGGCTGGCTGGCTGCCATCATCACGTTGGATGTGAGTCTCAGGTTTCCCTTAGTTTTTAGTAGCGCTGGGCCTCAAATTTAGTAGTGCTGGGCTTCTTGAGGCTTTGAGGGCAAAGGCTTCCTTAGCAGGGACAGTTGGCCCTGACAGCGTGAGGGAGGGATAGCTGGGTGGGGGTAGTGGAGAATGAGGGGAAAGTGCAGTCAGGGCTTTGGAGCCAGACTTGGTTCAAATCTTGGACTCATAGCTCATTAGCTGTGTGATCTTGAACCCGTCACTCAGCTCCCGGCAGCCCCTACTTCCTCGTGGAGTCTGACAAGGCATGTAAATGGCCACCAGAACGCCATGGTGACCAGGGTCTGATCCTTACCTCTGCTGTCTCCCACCTTCCATCCCCTGCCCTGGCCTGCCCCAGTCTTGGCAGCTGGACTTACCGTTCAAGGCAGCCATCATGTCTTTCTTGCTGTTGGCCGCATGGTACCAGGTGACCTGCAGGCCGTCTCGGTGGCTGATGTTTCCCAGGCTCAGCAGGTAGTCCAGCATGTCTGCGTCGGTGTGGCAGGTGTCCTGCTCACAGTCTGGAATGAATGCCACGGGGCTGTTAGCATCAGTCCTCACGCCAGCCTGAGACACCTGCCCATTCATTCCACGACTCCGCCTGAGCTCCCATTGTGTGCCCAGCATGCCATCTAGCAGAGTGGGTGCTGAAACCTGAACTCATTCTTGGCACCAGCCTAGGGCAGTTAGCAGACAGGGTGTTCCCAGAGAAGGGGACATTTTTTTCTTTTTTGAGTCGGAGTTTTACTCTATCACTCAGGTTGGAGCAGCGGCACACTCGGCCACTGCAGCCTCGACCCGCTGGGCTCAGGTGATCCTTCTGCCTCAGCCTTCTAAGTAGCTGAAACCACAGGCATGTGCCACCATGCCCAGCTAGTTTTTTCTTGATTTATTGTAGAGATAAGGTCTTGCCATGTTGCCCAGGCTGGTCTCGAACTTGTGGGCTCAGGCGGTCCTCTTACCTTGGCCTTCCAAAGTGCTGGGATTATAGGCGTGAGCCACCGCTCCTGGCCAGAAGGGGCATTTAAGGGAGACCTTGAAGGATGGGTGTAATTTGACAGAAAAGGGGACTAGGTTATTCCAGAGAGAATAGCGCCGGCAAAGGCTTGACTGTGGCAGCAAGGGGCTGCCAAGAGGAATGGCCACTGGCCTGGTGCAGATGCAACAGAGAAATGAAACTGGACGAGCTTGGAAAATGGGGCTGGGATCAGGTCGCAAGTGGCCTTGAACACCGGCAAAGTCGGCCATGTGTTGAGGGCAGTGGCTGAGGGTTTTGCTGGGGAGGATCTCCCTGGCTGCAGAGGGAGCACGGACAGGTGACAGCACACTGGTGGCAGAGGGACTGTGGGGGAGGGTGCCAGGAAGACACCCCGAGGCCTCAGAGGGCAGTGAGGGAGAGCCGCGGGTGGGAAGGCAGAGTCCTTGAGGCTCAGGACTGAGGAACACAGGCCTGAGACGAGGGGTGGGGCCACCCCCAGGTCCCTGTGTGAATGAGGAAGTCATTCGCCAAGAGAGCGCAGGGATGCGTGTGGATCGGGGGAAGGGGAGAGTCCAGCTGTCTTCTGAGTTCGAAGTGCCCATGTGACTCCCAAGAAGGGCGCAGAAGGGAGACTTGGTGCTCATCAGGACTGATGGAGGGAAGGAAGGCTAGTAGGACCTTGGGGAGGCGGGTGAGGTCATTAGGGTTGGGATGGAAGAGGAGGAGAGAGCTGTGGATGGGGAATGGGTCTCAGTGGGGACGAAGCGTGGGAGAAGGGCCAGTCAGCGCTGTCCACGGGGACAGAGCCTCGCTGGGGATAAGGAGGGGGCACAGGAGAGGCATGGGGAGAGGCTCCTACCTGGCTGCCGGAGGCCGAGGCTCAGGACAATCCCGACCATGAGTACCAGAGACCCACTGGCGATGCCAACCAGCACCCACTTGAGATGGCTCTTCGGGCACTGCTTTCTGTGGTCCATGGTGACCCTCTCTGGGAAATGTCCCACAGCTGCTCACGGCCCAGAGTCCCTGAGGCTCCCTGTGGCTGGGATCATGTGGGAGGTGGAGCCCCCAGCAGCATGTAACTCCCTGCCAGAGCCAGCCAACTTCGCAGCCCTGCAATGCCTGTCGTGGAGATAACCCCTCAAGCCCCTCCTCCCTCTCCGCCCTCCTCCCCTTCCCCTCACCCTCCCTGGAGCTTCACAGGCCAAGCAGAAAATCCTGCCACCTCCAATGTGACCTTTGAGCACGACAGAGAATGTTGGGCTGAGCCCCCAGACCTGCCTGCCTGCCCTTGACCAGGAAGACCAAGCCCAGCCCACCAGGCTTTCCTGGAGACCTGGAGTGTGTGTCTGTCCCTCTCTGGCTCCAGTTTCCCTCTATGCAAAAGGAAGTGACTAGGCTGTGTGACCTCGGATGTTCTGTCATCTTCTGATTCCAGGCTCTCTACTCTGCCCTCTGGGAATCCCGCCTATCAGGCAAGGGTGGTGACAAGGACAGATTAGATCTGAGGGGCAAGAATCTCCCTTCTATCCAAGATTGTGGCTGATAGATTATCTACATGGGGATGAAACTGATAGCCCTGGCATGCTGGCCTGGGTTACTGCGGGCCATTCCTGGGGCAGAGAGTCCATGGGGAAGGGACTGAGTCACCACCTCACACAGAGCAAGTTCTGGGGGTCCCGGTGTGGGAAGCAAGTTAGAGAGTGTCCCATGCTGAGGACTCTAGGGTTTTTTTTTGAGTTGGAGTTTCACTGTGTCACCCAGGATAGAGTGCAGTGGCATGCTCACAGCCACCGCAGCTTCGACCTGCTGGGCTCAGGCAATCCTTCCACCTCAGTAGCCGGAACTACAAGTACACACTACCATGCCAGGCTTAGCTTTTGATTTATTGTAGAGACGAGGTCTCACCAAGTTGCCCAGGCTAGTCTTGAACCCCTGAGCTCAGGCAATCCTCTCGCCTCGGCCTCCTAAAGTGCTGGGATTACAGGCTTGAGCCACTGTGCCTGGTGACCCTGGAGTTTAGACGAATCCAAGAATCACCTGTAACGTGCACAGGCTTCAGCTTATAGAGGCCCATAAGGGAGTCCAGTAGGGCACTTAGTGACTGATTCACTTGCGTGAGTGTGTGTGTGTGGTGTGTGTAGATGACGTTCAGGTGAGCAGCTGTCAGGGCACTGAGGGGGTGGAGGGGCAGGTTGGGAGGGATTTTGGTTCAGGCCAGGTGTATGGTGGGGGTTGCGGGTCATCTCTGAGTTACTGCCCAGAAGGTGCTGGGCTCCAGTGTGAGACCAGGGCCGCAGACAAGGGCATGACCATCATTTTCTGCCCAAGGCCAAGCGAGAACAGGATGGAGGTCAATGTCTGGGAACCGCTGACCTAAGGGAAGTGGAGGAAAAGGAGAGTGACAGGGCAGAACAGAGAGCAGGAGGTGGGGGGGTCGACGGAAGAATCACTTCGAGAAGAAAGAGTGGTCGGCCAGGCCGGGAGGTGGAGCCCATGAGGACAGCAAGGGTCCCCGGATTTGGCAAGAGCGATGGTGACACTGGCAAGGACGGCGTTTGTGGGTCAGTGGGAAGGGTGGGCCCACCAGAGCCCGTGGAGAGGGGCTGGGAGGAAGCAGAGAGGCTGAAGGTCCAGGAGGGAGAGGTGCCAGGAGAAGGCGCCATGGGATGGGGGAGGACCCGACACCTAGCGTGTGCTGTCCTGCAGGACATGGGCAGGGCATGGCAGGTTTATGGGGTTCCAAAAGAACCCAAGCTGCGACTGGCTGCTAGACAGTCAGGAGCGCCCCTTCCCCCTTGGCACATCCAGAGAATATGTCCGGAGTCAGCCCCCAGCTGACTCTTCATTCCCTTGGCCTCTAGAGAAGGCAGCTCTTTTCTCTCTGGGCCTCAGACTCCTCCCTTCCTGAGCAGTGCTCTGGGCCAGAACAGGGCAGGGTCAATGTGGCAGGGACCCTCAGCTTGCCAGGAGAGTTAGGGGGCCATAGGCAAACAGAAGCAGGATTTGTGAGTCTCCTTTCCTGGGAGCTACTGTCCCCGGCCATCCACGCCAGACTCCAGAATCCAATGGCACTGGGCCTCACCCAGATCGCGTCTGTAATAAGGTGTGGGAGGGTGTGTTACATGAGATATTGTGATAAAAGGCACAGAAAGTTAACTGGGAATGACAGAGGAACAACCACTTATGATTTACGCTGTAGTTAAGTATAAAGGAACAACACACCACCAGAGTTATAAAATGTAACTCCAGTGTCCCCTCCTGCTCCCATATGCCCTTCTAAGAGTTCAGGACATAGCCGGGCTCAGTGGCTCAGCCTGTAATCCCGCGCCTTTGGGAGGCTGAGGTGAGTGGATTGCCTGAGCCCGCGGGTTCGAGACCCGCCTGGACAGCGAGACCTCATCTCTACAATAAATCAAAAAATCAGCCGGGCGTGGTAGCGCATGCCTGTAATTCCGGCTACTTGGAAGGCTGAGGCGGAAGGATCGCTGGAGCCCAGCAGGTCGAGGCTGCGGTGGCCGGAAGTGGCCACTGCACTCCAGTCTGGGTGACAGAGTGAGACTCCAACTCAAAAAAAAAAAGAGTTCGGGACACGATAAGTCTGGCCTGGTTGAGTGTGCATTTTTTTCTACTTTCATGAATAACAACAATAAAAATGTATTATTTGTTGATTTCCTACAAAGTGTCCCTTAACACTGACAAGTAGTTCTTATGTTCCCATGTTGCAGGCAAAGAAATCGAGGCTCAGAGGGGTGGATACTGGTCCCAAGTCACCTCAGTGTCAAATTCAAGTGCAGGTTGGGCTGACTCCAGGCCCAATTGCCTGGCTTGATGGCATCTGCTGGTCTCTTCTGTCCACTCCCATTCACAACTGGATGGCCACTTTTTTTTCCTCCGGCTTCACTACTTAACAGCAATGCTGGAGAAATCTTTTAAAAAAATAAAAAGGCTGGGTGCAGTGGCTCATGTCTATAAACCCAGCACTTTGGGAAGTCGAGGTGAGAAGATTGCCTGAGCTCATGGGTTTGAGACCAGCCTTGAGCAACTTGGCAAGACCTCATCTCCACAATAAAAAATCAAAAAATTAACTGGGCATGGTGGCGCATGCCTGTAGTTCCAGCTACTTGGAAGGCTGAAGCAGAAGGATCGCCTGAACCCAGCAGGTCGAGGCTGTGGTGGCCGTGAGCATGTCACTGCACTCCAGCCTAGGCAACAGACTGAGACTCCAACTCAAAAAATAAATAAATAAAATTTAAAAATTATATATATATATCCATGTCCAACCAGAGAAATCTCTTTTTAAAAGAAAAATCCAATCCAGCCAGGTGTGGTGGCTCACACCTGTAATCCCAGCACTTTGGGAAGCCAAGGTGAGAGGATTTCTTGACCCCAGAAGTTCAAGACCAGCCTGGGCAACACAGTGAAACCTCATCTCTACAAAAATTAAACAAAATTAGCCAGATGTGGTGGCATGCACTGGTAGTCCCAGCTACTCAGGAGGCTGAGGTGGGAGGATTGCCTGAACCTAGCAGGTAGAGGCTGCAGTGGCCTTGACTGTGCCACTACACTCCAGCCTGGGTGACAGTGAAACGCTGACTCAAAAAAAAAGAGTCATGGGCATTAAATAATTAGCACTTTTAGAATGAGGTTGGTTTGCACATGGAGTGCCCTCATGGACTATAAGAACTAACTTCTGAGGCGGGCTCGGTGGCTCAGCCTGTAATCCTGCGCCTTGGGAGGCTGAGGTGAGTGGATTGCCTGAGCCCGCAGGTTCGAGACCCACCTGGGCAACTTGGTGAGACCTCATCTCTACAATAAATCAAAATGAGCCGGGCGTGGTAGTGCGCACCTATAGTTCCAGCTACTCGGAAGGCTGAGGTGGAAGGATCGCTGGAGCCCAACAGGTCGAGACTGTGGTGGCTGGGAGCGGCCACTGCACTCCAGTCTGGGCGACGGAGTGAGACTCCAACTCAAAAAAAACAAAAAAACAAAACAAGAACTAAGTTCTGAATTTTTTTTTTCAAAGCAGTGTAGTGACACTTGGCTTTGCATGCTGGAAGGTGATTCTGGGAGCTGGTGTTGAGAAATGGCTGGCAGGGGCCTGACTACCACCGGCACCCAGGCTGTTCTGTTCCAGCTCTGCCCACCTCTGCACTCCCACAGAGCCATGGGACTTCTCACCCCACACTGCTCAGAATGGAGAATGGCTCACGGAAGGATACACTTTAGCTTTTGTTACTGGGTTACTTTCACCCTTTCTCTTCTGCCCCACGGTGCGTCACACAGGGAAGAGGAAACCAGGGGTGGTTCAGAGTCTCTTGGATGGCGGATGGAGAGCAACCGAGATTTTTTTTTTAAGTGGAATTTGCTGAGGGGATAGAAGAGCTCCCACAGTGGGAGGGGACTCAAAGGAATTGCCCTTTTTTTTCTGTTAATTTATTTATTTTATATGAACTGTGATGATTGATAATCATATTTTTATTTTATTTTATTTTATTTTTTTTGAGTTGCCCAGGCGGAGTGCAGTGGCATACTCACGGTCATCCCAGTGTCGACCTGCTGGGCCCCGGCGATCCTTCCACCTCAGCCTTCCAAGTAGCCGGAACTACAGGCGCGTGCTACCACGCCCAGCTAATTTTTTGATTCATTGTAGAGACGAGATCTTGCCAAGTTACCCGAACTGTTCTCGAACCCGTGGGCTCGGGCAATCCACTGGCCTCGTCCTCCCAAAGTGCTGGGATTACAGACTGAGCCACCGAGCCCAGCCCTATTTATTTATTTAGAGTTGGGTCTCTGTTGCCCAGGCTGGAGTGCAACGGCATGATAATAGCTCACTGCAGCCTCAGCCTGCTGGACTCAGGCAGTCCTTCTGCCTCAGTCATCTAACTAGCTGGAACCACAGGTGTGTGCCAACACACCTGGCTAACTTTTTGATTCATTGCAGAGAGGAGGTTGCGCCAAGTTACCCAGGCCAATCTTGGACCCCCGGACTCAGGCAATCCTCTCGCCCCTGCCTCCCAAAGTGCTGGGATTGCAGGCATGAGTCACCTCACCTGGCCCTCACCAACTTCTATGAGGCGGTGTCCTCTCCGCCTGTCTTCACCTCCTTCCCTAGAGAAGCCCATCATGGTGTGGGGAAATGCAGCCTTGAATAACTTCAGTTAGGAAAAATGATGGATTGTTCCTGAATCCAGCTCATGGCCATTCAACATACACTCACTGGGACCCAGCGAGCCATTGTCAAGGCTGACTTTTGTCCTGAGGCATTCTGCCAAACCCTGGAGACCTGAGCTTCTACCCTGATGGCTCTACAGGCTATGGTGGCAAGAGATAAAGCCAAGGGTCCCCTCAAAATGGGGATTCTAGTAGGAAATGCTATTCCAGTGTATACAGAACTGGAGAGATACAAGCCCACCTGCCTATTTTGACATTGGCCCTTGGTAGGATTTAATAAATTCCTCTAAAAATTAATAATGGAGCCGGGCTCGGTGGCTCAGCCTGTAATCCCGCGCCTTTGGGAGGCTGAGGTGAGTGGATTGCCTGAGCCCGTGGGTTCGAGACCCGCCTGGGCGGCGAGACCTCATCTCTACGATAAATCAAAAAATCAGCCGGGCATGGTAGCACATGCCTGTAATTCCAGCTACTTGGAAGGCTGAGGCAGAAGGATCGCCGGAGCCCAGCAGGTCGAGGCTGCGGTGGCCGGGAGCGGCCACTGCACTCCAGTCTGGGTGACAGAGTGAGACTCTAACTAAAAAAAAAAAAAAAAAAAAATTAATAATGACCCGCTGGCCCTCACACGGGCATTTGGCCCAAACTCATACAGCTTGGGTGGTCTAAAAACTCTCTACATGGTGAAATTCCGGTAGTTTCATGTAGGTAACCAGCAGAAGCAAAAACAAGTTTTCTCAAGAGGAACATAGCTTCAATCCAGGCCTTATGAAACCCTGAGGCAAAGTTTCAGGGAAAATAAGCAGTTCACAGTTAACCATCCCAACAGTCGTAGGAAAAGTAGTTACCATGTGTGAAAACCAACTGTAAGAGGGAACAGCAGCCGGGCTCGGTGGCTCAGCCTGTAATCCCGCGCCTTTGGGAGGCTGAGGTGAGTGGATTGCCTGAGCCTGCGGATTCGAGACCCGCCTGGGCAGCGAGACCTCATCTCTACAATAAATCAAAAAAAAAAAAAATCAACCGGGCGTGGTAGCGAGTGCCTGTAATTCCGGCTACTTGGAAGGCTGAGGCGGAAGGATCGCCGGAGCCCAGCAGGTCGAGGCTGCGGTGGCTGGGAGCAGCCACTACGCTCCAGTCTGGGCGACAGAGTGAGACTCCAACTCAAAAAAAAAAAAAAAAAAAAAAAGAGTGAACAGCAGAATCAGACCCACAAGGTCTTCAGAGTCAAAATGATCAGACATAAAATATGTTTAAGGAAATAAAATTTAAAAAAAACTTTAGGCCTGGCTCGGTGGCTCAGTCTGTAATCCCAGCACTTTGGGGGGCCGAGGCGAGTGGATTGCCTGGGTTCTCGGGTTCAAGGCCAGCTCGGACAACTTGGTGAGACCTCGTCTCTACAATAAATCAAAAAATTAGCTGGGCATGATAGTGCCCGCCTATAGTTCCAGCTACTTGGAAGGCTGAGGCGGAAGGATCACCAGAGCCCAGCAGGTTGATGCTGGGGTGGCCGTGAGTGTGCCACAGCACTCTAGCTGGGGCAACAGACTGAGACGCTGACTCAAAAAGAACCGAAAAACAAAAAACAACAACATCAAAAAACTTTAAAATAAGAGCACCAGTTGACTATACAGGATGGCCAAGCAGATTTGAGAAGGAACTGAGTAGAACTTCTAGAAATGAAAAGTATAATGAAAATTAAAAACTCAGTGGGAGGACTTATTATTAGTTTAGACCCAGCTAATTAGAGAATTAGATAAGATTAGAAATGTAAGCTGGGGCCAGGCTCCGTGGCTCAGCTTGTAATCCCAGCACTTTGGGAGGCCGAGGCAAGTGGGTTTCCTGAGTCCAAGGGTTCGAGACCAGGCTGGGCAACTTGGTGAGACCTTGTCTCTACAATAAACCAAAAATTAGTCAGGCGTGGGAGCACGTGCCTATAGTTCTGGCTACTCGGAAGGCTGAGGCGGAAGGATCGCCAGAACCCAGCAGGTCGACACTGGGGTGGCCATGAGCATGCCACTGCATTCCAGCCTGGGCAATGGAGTGAGACTCCAACTCAAAAAAAAGAAAAGAAAAGAAAAGAAAAGAAATGTAAACTGGTTGCGGTGACTCATGCCTGTAATCCTAGCACTGTGGGAGGCAGAAGTGAGAGGATTACCTGAGCCCAGGGTGCGAGACCAGCCTTGGCAACTTGGTGAGACCGTGGCTCTACAATAAATTAAAAAAATCAGCTGGGTATGGTGGCATAAGTATGTGGTTCCAGCTACTTGGAAGGTGGAGGTGGAAGGATCACCTGAGCCCAGCAGGTTGAGGCTGCTGTGGCTGTGAGCATGCGACTGGACTCCAGTCTGGGAGACAGTGAGACTCCAACTCATAAAAAAAAAAAAAAAAGAGTATTGCTTGAGGCCAGGAATTCAAGACCAGCCTGGGCAACTAAGTAAGACCTTGTCTCCACAAGAAAATTAGCTGGACCATGGTGGTGCACACCGTAGTTCCCGCTACTTGAGAGGCTGAGGCAGGACAATCACTTGAGTCCAGGAATTTTAGGCTGCCATGAGCCATGATCATGCCCTTGCACTTTAGCCTGGGTGACCCTGTCAAAAAAAACACCAAAACTGTAATCCAAAAATTAGTATATAAAAACAAAGAAATGGAAAATGTGAAAGAGAAGTTAAGGGACAACAAGGAGAGTGACATGCTCCTGTAGGCTCAGCTCCTCGGGAGGCTGAGTTGGGAGGATCACCTGAGCCTAGGAGTTTGAGATTATAGCAAGCTGTGACCCCCATGACCACGCCACTGCCACTGCACTCCAGGTTTGGGTGACAGAGCAAGACCCTGCTTTCAAAACAAAAACAAAACACAAGGCCTAATCAGAGTTGCAGAAGAAGAGCAGAGAAAGAATGGAAAAAAGCCAGTCTTTTCCAATATTTCTGGAAAATGTTTCAAAACTGCTGACTAACAAACCCCAGATTTAGAAATCACAATGAATTCCAAGTAGAAAAAAATAAAAAAGAAATTCGTACCTATGTGTGGCATACAAAAACTGTAGAGAGCATCAAATAAAAGGTCTTAGAAGGAGCCTGAAAGAATAGCTTGATCATCGCAAAGGGGGCCGATGAATTTCTTAGCATAACCCAAAAAAGCCAAAAGGCAGCAGAATATTAACTTTGATGTGTTAGAATAAAATAACACTCTAGAATCCTACATGCAGTGAAGATATTCAAGGATGAGACAGAAATAAATACGAATATTTTAATTTTTTGGCAAACAAAACTAAAAGAGTGTACCACTAACAAATTCTTTTTTTTTTTTTTTGAGTCAGAGTCTTACTCTGTTGCCCAGACTGGAGTGCGGTGGCACATTCACGGCCACCGCAGCCTCGACCTTCTGGTCTCAGGTGAACCTTCTGCCTCAGCCTTCCAAGTAGCCAGAACTACAGGCACGTGCTACCATGCCTGGCTAATTTTTTTTTATTTATTGTGGAGACGAGGTCTCACCAAGTTGCCCGGGTTGGTCTCAAACCCACAGGTTCAGGCAATCCATTCTTCTTGGTCTCCCAAAGTGCTGGGATTACAGGCTGAGCCACTGAGCCCAGCCACCAATTCTTATTAAGAGAATTATAAAGGCTATTCTTTGGGCAGAAGGATCCCAGAAGGACTGAAGTTCAACCTTAAAATAATCAACCGCCGGGCTCAGTGGCTCAGCCTGTAATCCCGCGCCTTTGGGAGGCTGAGGTGAGTGGATTGCCTGAGCCCGCGGGTTCGAGAACCACCTGGGCAGCGAGACCTCATCTCTACAATAAATCAAAAACTGAGCCGGGCGTGGTAGCGCATGCCTGTAATTCCGGCTACTCGGAAGGCTGAGGCGGAAGGATCACCTGAGCCCAGCAGGTCGAGGCTGCGGTGGCCGGCAGCGGCCACTGCACTCCAGCTATACAATAAATAAAAAAAATTAGCCGGGAATGGTGCGCACCTGTAGTTTCAGCTACTTGGAAGACTGAAGTGTAAGAATCACCTGAGTACAGGAGGTTGAGGCTGCGGTGGCTGTGAGCATGCCACTGCAGTCCAATCTGGACGACAGAGTGAGACTCCAACTCAAAAAAAAAAAAAAAAAAGTAGCAGGGCTCGGTGGCTCAGCGGCTCAGCCTGTAATCCCGCGCTTTGGGAGGCTGAGGTGAGTGGATTGCCTGAGCCCGTGGGTTCGAGACCCATCTGGGCAACTTGGCGAGGCCTCATCTCTACAATATATAAAAAACTAGCCAGGCATGGTAGCACGTGCCTGTAGTTCCAGATACTTGGAAGGTTGAGGCAGAAGGATCTCCGGAGCCCAGCAGGTCGAGGCTGTGGTGGCCGGGAGAGGCCACTGCACTCCAGTCTGGGTGACAGAGTGAGACTCCAACTCAAAAAAAAAAAAAAATCTAACTGATAGAGTTTATGAAATAGAAAATGATAAAATAAGAAGTAACAATAGCATAGAAGCTGGGAGTGGTTGGTTGGATATAAAGTCTCCTAAGATTCTTGTGTTTTTTGTTTTTTGGGGGTTTTTTTAGACAAGGTCTTTCCCTGTTGCCCAGACTGGTCTCCTGGCCTCAAGTGGTCCTCTAGCCTTGGCCTCTCAAAGCACTGAGATTACAGGTATGAGCCAACATGCCTGGCCTGTGTTTTGTTTGTTTGTTTGAAGGAGAATAAGAGTATTAATTTTAGACTTTGCTAACTAAAATTTTTTTGTTTGTTTGAGTTGGAGTCTCACTCTGTCGCCCAGACTGGAGTGCAGCAGCTGCTCCCGGCCACTGCAACCTTGACCTGCTGGGCTCTGGTGATCCTTCCGCCTCAGCCTTCCAAGTAGCCGGAATCACAGGCGCGCTACCACGCCCGGCTGATTTTTTGATTTATTGTAGAGATAAGGTCTCGCTGCCCAGGCGGGTCTCGAACCCGCGGGCTCAGGCAATCCACTCACCTCAGCCTCCCAAAGGCGCGGGAGTACAGGCTGAGCCACCGAGCCTGGCTAAAATTTTTTTTTTTTTTTGAGTTGGAGTCTCACTGCGTCGCCCAGACTGGAGTGCAGTGGGATGCTCCTGGCCACTGCAGCTTCGACCTGCTGGGCTCTGGCGATCCTTCCGCCTCAGCCTTCCAAGTAGCTGGAACTACAGGTGCATGCTACCACGCCCGGCTAATTTTTTGATTTATTGTAGAGATGAGGTCTCACCAAGTTGCCCAAGTGGGTCTCGAACCCATGGGCTCAGGCAGTCCACTCACTTCAGCCTTCCAAGGCGCGGGATTACAGGCTGAGCCACTGAGCCTGACTGCTAACTAAAAACTGAACATTAAGATGATTGGGGCAGCCTTAAAGAATAGACACAGACTATGTAACTTCCAAACAAACAGAGGAAAAAAAGAGCGAGAGAAGAAAGACAAATTCAGTCATCTGAAAGAAAACAAGAAAAGAAAAAAATAAGACCGGGTGCAGTGGCTCGTGCCTGTAATCCCAGCACTTTGGGAGGCAGAAATGAGAGGACTGCCTGAGCTCAGGGGTTTAAGACCAGCCTGAGCAACATGGTGAGACCTAGTCATGTTAGCCAGCAGTGGTGTGGCACATATCTATGGTTCCAGGTACTTGTAAGGCTGAGATGGAAGGATCATCTGAGCTCAGCAGATCAGGGCTGCAGTGGCTGTGACCATGCCACTGAACTCCGGGCTGGGAGGCAGAGTGAGATTCTGACTTCAAGAAATAAAAAGAGAAAAGAGAAAATGAAATAAAAAGAAAAAAAAGAGAGGCAGTGGTCCTAGTATCGGCAAAGTCACTCCCATCAGACCGCCTTTGCACGGATAACAATTGGGAACTCTGGACAAAATATAAAAACAATCACCTTATGGCTCTGGAAAGAGAGCAAAAGCAGGAAGAAGCTAGAGGAGACCAATGGATATAAGAAGGAACACCTACCGGGTACACAAATATCCAAAATCTCACAAGCACAATACTGAGCCAAAAAGTCAACAAGAAAAGAGTATGTGGTGTATAATTCCATTTATATAAAGTACAAAAACAGGCCAATGGTATTAGAAGGCAGGAGAGTGGTCCCCCTTGGGGTGGTAGTGACTGGGAGGGGACACGAGGAGGATTTCTGGGCCCTGTTAATGTTCTGTTTCTTGATTTGGGCGTGGTTCCATGGGTGTACTCACCCAGTGAGAATTCACCCAAAATGAAAGTGATGTGTGCAACCTTCTGCTTCATGACAAATTAAAGAATTAAAAAGAGAGCAGAGACAGAGTGGACAGGCAGGCAGGGCAGACTGCGAAGGGGCCTCAATGTCAGACTGAGAGTGTGGACATGACCCTGAAGGCAGTGGGGAGACATGGAAAGTCTTAAGAGGAGGCACGAGTTGTTGGGGAGGTTACCGGGAGGCAGGTGGCTGGGAGGGAGCGACTGCCCTGTGGGACATTATTTATTGGCAAGACTGGCTGGAATCCGGGCTTCCAATGACAAGGACACGAGCTAGAACTGAGGGTGTGAGGCTGGCAGCACAGGGCAGATCTGAAGGCAAAGTTGGAAGGACAAGCAGGAGGCCAGGGAAGGGGAGGGAGGAGTCCAAAAGAATCCTTGCGAGAGTCTTGTCACGGGAGCCAAAGAATGAAGGGAGGACTGCTGGGGAAACATGCAAGTTTAAGGGAAGGATTTTTGCGAGGAGAGAGAAAACTGTGCCAGGTTCAAGGCCACGGGGAGGCATCGAGTGGAAGAGCAGTGGCACGGAGGCCCCTGAAGCAGCAGGAGGGAACTGGAGGTGCGGGGCGAGGTGTAGACAGGAGAGACAGGAGAGGGGGAGAAAAGGTGAGATCCGAGGAGGAGTGGTGGTGGAGGGGGATTCAGGAGCGCCAGCTGAGAATGTGAGGTCACTGTCAAGGGTGGGGATTGAGTCTGAAGAAGCTGATTTCTGGGGAGCACATCTCAGAACAAATTATGTGACCTATTAAGGATACCCTGAGGTTGACCGACCTGGGGGGAAGGGGAAGTCCGCTTCATGGATGGTTCCACCATCATTTTGCAAATAAAATGGTGCCCATTTTGAGCACCCACTTGAGCGCGGTGGCTCAAGCCTGTAATCCAGCACATTGGGAGGCCGAGGCGAGAGGATTGCCTGAGCCCAGGAGTTCGAGACCAGCCTGGGCAACTTGGTGAGACCTCGTCTCTACAATAAATAAAAAACTTAGCTGGGTGTGGTGGCGTGTGCCTATAGTTCCAGCTTCTCGGAAGGCTGAGGCAGAAGGATCGCCAGAGCCCAACAGGTCGAGGCTACGGTGGCCGGGAGCGTCCCATTGCCCTTCAGCCTGGGCGACAGAGTGAAACGCCAACTAAAAAAAAAAAAAAAAGGGTGTCCAATGGACTTTTCCTACTCAGTCAGGGATCATCTTAATCAGCTTGTCTATTGCTCATGGCTGCGATGTTTTATAGAAAGATAGCTGCAAGCCGGGCTCGGTGGCTCAGCCTGTAATCCCGTGCCTTTGGGTGGCTGAGGTGAGTGGATTGCCTGAGCTCGCGGGTTCGAGACCCGCCTGGGCAGGCGAGACCTCATCTCTACAATAAATCAAAAAATCAGCCGGGCATGGTAGCGCGCGCCTGTGATTCCGGCTACTTGGAAGGCTGAGGCGGAAGGATCGCCGGAGCCCAGCAGGTCGAGGCTGCGGTGGCCGGGAGCGGCCATTGCACTCCAGTCTGGGTGACAGAGTGGGACTCCAACTCAAAAAAAAAAAAAAAAAGAAAGATAGCTGCAGAGTCTTCTTCTTCTTATCGCAGCATCCAGGTGACACCACTGTGCATCACCTGGCCCCACCCTCATTCCTATGCTGCGCAGCACCCTTATCAGTGCCTTGAGGAGGAGGCAGGGTGGAGTAGGGGAAAGATCAAGGACCTGGGTGCACAAGGACAGGCAAGCATCCTTGCCCATGAACTTGGGCCCATCTTTGCCCTCTGTGGGTCTCAGTTTCCTCGTCACAGACCACCTGATTTCAAAGCCCTTGTCACCGGGAGACAAAGAGAGACATAAGGCCACATGGTTGAAGGGCTTTTATGGGAAAACTTGGAGGCCTGGCAAGGAGCTCAGTCTTCATTTGCAGTGAAGCCCCTTCCAGGCAGTTGTGGAGGTCTGAAGACGGGTCCTTCTTGGAAAGGCCCACGCCCCTTCCTTTTCCCATGTAGGCAGGAGAAGTCCTCATTGGTTGGAGGACTTCTGGGTCATGATGACCTCACAAAGACCCCTCAGCACCGGGGGGGGGGGGGTAGGTAAACTGAGAGGTGGCTCTGGGAAGCCCCGGGGTGGGGACAATCTCCACAAGGCAGTTACCACCTTGACCCCATGCCCCTGGGTAAAAGTCTTCCACTCTGGCTGTAATTCCACAGTTAGAACTTCATATCTTTGGCTTAAAGCTAAATTTTCTGTCACCATGTGGATGTCTCCGGTGGAGGTAACACATCGAACTTTCTATCAGCAGCTCAGAGACAGAGATGAGCCTTCCAAGTCCTGAGAGTGTGGTGGGTGGGAGCTGGGGAGGGGGAAGGGGAGGGGGTAAGATCGAGGAGGGAAGAGCATGGACTGGGGGAAAGGGGAGACTGAGGAAGTGGAAGCCAGACTTCATCTTTCCCGCAGGTCTCCCCAGCCCACCTCCGCTCAGGGAGGAAGGGATGGTGGGGATGGACATTTACGGAGTGTCTACAGTGGGCCAGGCCCTGCGAGCATTCCTGTATGTACCTCATCCCACTTGGAGTATTAAGATGGACACTTAGAGCCAGGCGTGGTGGTTCACGCCTATAATCCCAGCACTTTGGGAGGCCGAGGTGAGAGGATTGCCTGAGCTCACGGGTTCGAGCCCAGTCTGGGCAACTTGGGGAGACCTCATCTCTACAATACATCAAAAAATTAGCTGGGCGTGTGGCTCCAGCCACGTGGAAGGCCGAGGCAGAAGGATCACCCGAGCCCAGCAGATGGAGGCTGTGGTGGTCATGAGTGTGCCACTGCACTCCAGTCTGGATGACAGAGTGAGCCTCTGACTCAAAAAAAAAAAAAGATGGACTCTTAGAGTGGCGAGACCAGCTGCCCAAGTTCACACAGCTGGTGAGAGACGGGCTTTGAATTCAGGTTGGTTCAATGCCGAAGTCTTGAATTTTGGCACTGTAGCTCGACATCTGGAGAGGTGCCCTGTGTTCACTGGACTTTTCCCTTGGGGTGGGAGTCTAAAAGTGGCAGAGGGAATGGGGAGTGAGAAACAGGAAGACTTATTTCCATGGAGTGATTCATGCCCCGGGAGTCTCCAGGGTAGTGTGGGGAAAACTGTGGGTTGAGAGAACCTGCAGCCGGGCACGGTGGCTCACGCTTGTCAATCCCAGCACGCTGGGAAGCTGAGATAGGAGGATCGCTTGAGGCCGGGAGTTCAAGACCTGAGACCAACCTAGGCAGCATAGCAAGACCTCAGCTCTACAAAAAATAAAAAAAATTCGTCTGGCGTGGTGGCACATGCCTGTAGTCCCAGCTACTTGGGAGGCTGAGGTAGAAGGATCACCTGAGCCCAGAGAGATCAAGGCTGCAGTGAACCATGATTGCACCACTGCACTCCAGCCTGGGAATCAGAATGAGACACTGACCAAAAAAAGAGAGAGAGAACTTGGGTTTGATGCTGTTTCTACCACTTGCCAAGGACTTTGCAAAAGTGACTTTAGACTCTGAACGGTCTGAATTAACATGCCAGCAAATGAGGATAGATGATGATACCTGTCTTGAAGAGTTGTCTTTCGTTCCTTAATCTATCCATTCATCCACCCATCCCTCACTCTGCGAGGGATGTTTTATGAACCTCCCTTGTATGCCGGGCACTGTGCTCTGTGCTGGAAAAGAAGAGTAACAAGACAACCAGACACTCACCAACTCATGTCCTAGAGAGAATGCATACAAGTAAATAGAGAGATGTACAGTGTTCATGTGAAGAGGGTGCCTCACCTACGTTTGGGAATCCCGGAAGACTTCCTGGAGGAAGGGATATTTAAGCTGCATCTGAAATGTGACTAGATTAGGTATTAACCTGAGGAAGCAGTAGAGATTTATGTGAGTAGTCTTGGGGAAGTAAAAGAGGAAGAGGAAAGAGTGTTTGCAAAGACCCCAAGGCAAGAGGGAGGCCAACACATTTGAGGCACTGGGAGGAGAAGGTGCGAGTGGTTCAAGTCCGAAGTGCAAGGCCAGGGAAGCGAATGGATGTAGCTGGAGAGACGGAGGGGACAGGCCGGTGGGCTGAGGGCCCTGGTGAGGTATCTGACTGTGGGTTAGGATGTCTTTGCCCATGGCCTGTCCACCAGCTAAGTGAAAATCACTTTGGACAGAAGAGAGAGTGGGAAGCTTGTAAAAAGGCTGAGTCCTCTCAGAGCTACAAAGTGGAGTCTCTGAGTGTGAGGCCTGGGAATCGAGTTTTTAAAAATATAAGCTCCCAGCCGGCTCGGTGGTTCAGCCTGTAATCCTACGCCTTGGGAGGCTGAGGTGAGTGGATTGCCTGAGCCCGCGGGTTCGAGACCCACCTGGGCAACTTGGCGAGACCTCATCTCTACAATTAAAAAAAAAAATTAGCCAGGCGTGGTAGCACGCGCCTGTAATTCTAGCTGCTTGGAAGACTGAGGCGGAAGGATCGCCGGAGCCCAGCAGGTCGAGGCTGCGGTGGCCGGGAGCGGCCGCTGCACTCCAGTCTGGGTGACAGAATGAGACTCCAACTCAAAAAATATACATATAAGCTCCTTTCCGGGTGGGGTGGCTCATGCCTATAAACAAGCACTTTGGGAGGCCGAGGCTAGAGGATTGCCTGAGCTCACGGGTTCAAGACCAGCCTGGGCAACTTGGCAAGACCTCATCTCTACAATAAACAAAAAAATTAGTCAAGTGTCATGGTGCGTGCCTGTAATTTCAGTTACTTGGAAGGCTGAGGTAGAAGGATCACTTGAGCCCAGCAGGTCAAGTCTGTGGTAGCCATGCCACTGCACTCCAGCCTGGATGACAGAGTAAGACTCCAACTAAAAA
>JAPVLO010001262.1:0-123101 GCA_027257055.1 Cephalopachus bancanus | reverse complement strand
GGAAAATAGAATTAAGTCATTAAACTAATAGAAAAAAATGAAGTACATTCTGAGACATTTCTTTTTAAGTCCAATGTCCTTTCAGGTCTGATTTCTAGTTTTCTTTTCAAGCTGGTAAATTAGTTTGCAGTTAGGGTCAGTTGACCCTGGTCTGCTGTGAAGGACAGTTCAGATTACCCTCTGTTCAGCACTCTGGTCTATGTCTTTATCAAGCTTTTTCTCCCTTTCAGTTTTGTTACCTTGAATCGCCAGCAGGTGGTGCTATCTCAGCTGCTCACCCCAGAGGGGTGGGGCCACGGGAGCAAGATGGCTGCCTGCCTCAGGGCAACCAACAGGAGCCTTACGCAGGCAGGCAGGACAGTCTCGGTCACAGGAGAGGTGGCAGCAATCCCAGCAGATCTTCCCAGAAAGGGTTTGATGTGGATCGCCTTGGGCCCGGGTGGTGTGATGTGCTACGGCTGTCACAGAGGCCACAGCAGTGGCGGCGGCGGCGGCTGCGGAGGCGGGGGATGGCGGCGGCACAGTTTGTCCCGCCGTGACTGTCTAGTCTGTTGCAATGTCCCAGCAGTGGCAACGGCTGAGCTCCGTATGAAGAGCAGGCTGCGATGTTGGGGTCCACAACCCCCTGGGGCGAGAGTGAGACCCACTGCAGATCTCCTTTGCAGAGGGCTTCAGAGACCCGGTTGCCCCGTCGTCATCTTGCCGCTTCTCACACTTCATTTTTATCCCTCTCTTTTGTGGCAAGTTTTAAAATGTTAATTTAAAATCGTTTAATTACATTAAAAATGTTGGGGAAATATTATAAAGAAGCAAAGATAAAACAAGAAAAAGAAAAGAAAGCATATTTAAAAAACATTCTCAGCCAGAGAGTATTGTTCAGTGTGGCAGATATCCTGTTCATAATGTATAGAATATACTCACAGAGAAAAATATATACACAAAGTCCTATATAAATATATGCATCTATACACATTTGGATGGCTCTACTTATACAGTCATATGCCAGACGATGATGTTTTGGTCAATGATAGAGTATATATATGATGGTGGTCCTATAAGATGAAATAGAACTGAAAAAAAATTCCTATCACTTACTGTCATTGCAGCAATTTGAACATCTTTGCACAATGCATTACTCATGTATTTGTGGTGATGCTGGTGTTAACACATCTACTGCACTGCCAGTCATATAAGTCTAGCAACTACAATTATGTGCAGTACATAATACTTGATAATGAAAATAAACAACTATGTTACTGGCTAATATATTTACTATTCTATACTATACTATACTTTTTGATCATTACTTTAGAGTATACTGCCCCTACTTGTATAAAAAAAAGTTAACTGTAAAACAGCCTCAGGCAGGTCTTTCAAAACACATTCCAGAAGAAGGTATTGTTATCACAGGAGAAGACAGCATCATGCATGTTATTGCTCCTGAAGACCTTCCAGTGGGAAAAGATGTGGAGGTGGAAGACAGTGATGTTGGTGATTTTGACCCTGTTTAGGCTTAGAATAATGTGTGTGTTTTTGTCTTAGTTTTGAACAATGTAGTTTAAAAAGAAGAAAACAGCCACGTGCAGTGGCTCATGCCTATAATCCCAGCACTTTGGGAGGCCGAGGTGAGAGGATTGCCTGAGCCCACGGGGTTGAGACCAGCCGGTCAACTTGGGGAGACCTCATCTCTATAATAAATCAAAAAATTAGCTGGACATGGTGGTGTGTGGCTGTAGTTCCAGCTACTTGGAAGGCTGAGGCAGAAGGATCACCTGAGTTCAGCAGCTTGAGGCTGTGGTGGCCATGAGTGTGCCACTGCATTCCAGCCTGGGTGACAGAGTGGGACTCCAACTAAAAAAAAGAAAGAAAAAAAAAAGAAAACTGGTAAAATACAGAGAAAGAAAGAAAACATTTTTGTGTGACTATAAAATGTGTTGTGTTGTATGCTGTGTTAGTACAAAAGAATCACATGGTTAAAAAATAGTTTATAAAGTAAGAATGCTATGCTAAACTAAGTTTGATTTAATTCTGAGAAAAATATATTCGAGTAAAATTGTTGTAGCGAAGGTACACAGCTGTTTATAAAGTCTACAGTTGTGTTCAGTAATATCTTAGTCCTTCACATTCACTCACCACTCACTCATTGACTCAAGTAAAACAACTTAGAGTTCTACAAGTACCATTTGTGGTAAATGCCCTGTACAGATATACCATTTTTAATCTTTTTTAATTTAAATTTTATTTTTTTAATTTTTAATTTTGAAGATATGGGGTACAATTCAGGGTTAGGTATACAAATGTTCATTATGCAGGCACCCTTGTTGATGAGGTATGTTCCCCTTCCCCTGGCAGTTTCCCACTACTGTCAATCCCACCCTACCTTCCCCTGTCAGTTTCCAACTACTGCCAATCCCTTCCTTATAGTATTATGGTAATTGTTCAAGGTCCGCTTATGAGTGAGAACACGTGATACTCAGTTCTTTGTTTCTATGATAGATTCCACAGTATTATAGACTCTAAGTCCATCCAAGTTGCTGTGAAGTTCATAAATTTGTCCTTTTTCATGACTGCATAATATTCCACTGTGTATATGTATCACATTTTTTTCATCTGGTCCCCTTTCAATAGGCAGCATGGTTGGTTTCATGTTTTTGCTATTGTGAATAAGGCTGCAATAAACATGGGTGTGCAGGTAGCTTTTTCATGGAGTGATATGAGTTACTCTGGGTATATTCCCAGTAGGGGGATTGCAGAGTCATATGGATTTTTAGATCTTTTAGGAATTGCCACACTGTTTTCCACAGAGACTGTTCTAGTTTACACTCCCACCAACAGTGTAGAAATGTTTTCTTTTCCCTGTATCCTCTCCAGCATCTGTTGTTTTTTGAGTTATTGATGATGGCCATCCTGACTTGATTTAGGTGGTATATCAGTGTGGTTTTAATTTGCATTTCTTTGATGGCTAGTGAAGCTGAGCAGTTTTTCATGTATCTGTTGTCTGCTCATGTGTTTTCTTTTGAGAAGTGTCTATTCACATCTTTTGCCCACTTTGTTATGGGGTGGTTTGTATTTCTTTTTGGCACATTTGAGTTTTTTGTAGATCCCAGATGTTAGGTCTTTGTGAGACATACAAATATTTTTTTCTAGACTGTGGGCTGCGTCCCTGGTCTCTTGATGGTTTCTTTGGCTTTGCAGAAGCTTGTCAGTTTGATGAGGTTCCACTTGTCTATCTTAGCGCTTATGGCATGGGCACTTGGAATTTTGATCAGGAATTAGTTGCCAGTTCTAATTTCCATAGCAGCGTCTCCTGTGTTTTCTAAGGTTCTTACAAAAACTACAAAACACTGCTCAAAGAAATCAGAGATGACACAAACAAATGGAAAAATATTCCATGCTCATGGATTGGAACAATCAACATTGTTAAGATGCTGATCCTACTCAAGGCACTCTACAGATGTAAACAATACCCATTAAATTACCGGCAGCATTCTTCTCAAACCTGGAAATGATAATACAGGAATTCATATGGAAATATAAAAGACCAGGAATAGCTAAAATAATCCTCAGCAAAAAAAAAAAAAAAAAAGTGAGAAGTGTCACACTCCCAGACTTTAAAATAAATTATAAAGTTATAATAATCAAAACACCCAGGTATTGGTACAAGAACAGGCATATAGACCAATGGAACAGGATAGAGATCCTGGAAGCAAAACCTCAGTTCCTCAACAAACTCATCTTCGACAAAGCCTATACCATCAACCACTGAGGAGAGGAGAACCTATTCAGTAAATGGTACCTGGAAAACTGGTGACCACATGCAGAAAATTAAAACAAGAGCCCCCCCAGTCGGGCTCTGTGGCTGAACCCATAATCCCGCACTTTGGGAGGCTGGGGAGAGTGGATTGCCTGAGCGCACAGGTTCGAGCGCCTGGGCAGCAAGACCTCATCTCTACAATAAATCAAAAATTAGCTGGGCATGGTACTGCATGTAATTCTGACTACTCGGAAGCCTGAGGCAGAAGGATCGCCGGAGCCCAGCAGGTCGAGGCTACGGTGGCCGGGAGCAACCACTACACTCCAGTCTGGGTGACAGAGTGAGACTCCAACTCAAAAAAAAAAAAAAAAGATTTGGGATACAATTCAGGGTTAGGTATACAATTAGTCACTGTACAGGTAAAATTTGGGCCTCACTTTGGTCCCCACTTCACCTCGTTTGAGATCATATACCTTGTTGATGAAGTGTTTCCCCCCTCCCCTGGCAGTTTCCCACTACTGCCAATCCCTTTCTTATAATTATTATGATAATTGCTCAGGGTCCACTTATGAGTGAGACTATGTGGTACTCAGTTCTTTGTTTCTGTGATAGATCACTGAATATTATAGACTCTAATTCCATCCAAGTTGCTGTGAAGTTCATAAATTCATTTTTTATCTTGTATACCATATTTCCACCATACCTTTTCCATGTTTAGATATGCTTAAACATATAAGTGCTCACCCTCGTGTTACAATTTCCTACAGTATTCATGCAGTAATATACTGTACAGGTTTGTAGCATAAAAGCAATATGTTATACTATATAGCCTAGGTGTGTAATAGGATATACTATCAAGTTTTGTGTAAGTGCACTGTATCACATTCACATAACAAAGTCACCTAACGATGCATTTTTCAAAAATATATCCCTGTCATGAAGTGATGCATGACTGCTCTTTTTTATAATGTACTTTCATATACTAATCAGCATACGTTTTTATCTTCCATGTTGTTATAGTTATTTTACAATACAGGTTGAGCATCCCTAATTTGAAAAATATTAAATTGGATTGCCTGAGCCTGCGGATTCGAGACCCACCTGGGCAACTTGGCCAGACTTCATCTCTACAATAAATCAAAAAATTAGCCAGGTGTGGTAGTGTGCACCTGTAGTTCCAGCTACTTGGAAGGCTGAGGTGGAAGGATCACTGGAGCCCAGCGGGTCAAGGCTGTGGTGGCCAGGAGAGTGCCACTGCACTCCAGTCTAAGCAACAGAGTGAGACTCCAACTCAAAAAAAAAAAAAAGAAAAATATTAAATTAAAAATGCTCCAAAATCTGAAAATGTTTGAGCACTTACTTGATACCTCAATTGTAAAATTCCTTACCTTACATCATGTGACTGGTCGCAGTCAAAACACAATAAAAATTTTATTTTATGCGTACAAGTATATTAAAATATTGCACAAAATTACCTTCAGGCTATGTGTATAAGGCATATATGAAATGTAAGTGAATTTCGTGTTTAGACTTGGATTCATCCCCAAGATATCTCAATATATGTACTATCTACAAATATTCCAAAATCTGAAGATGTCTGAAATCCCAAACAGTTTTAGTCCCAGCAGTTTGGATAAGGGATACTCTACTTATAATGTTAATAATACTACATCATTTGGATAACTCATCTAGTATTCCATTGTTTGTCATTTGCTTTTTTTCTATTATAAATAAGTTGCATTGAATATACTTTTAGGTATGTATAAATACAGAACACACATTATTTATTAGAATAAATACCTACAAGCATTTTTACTGGTCAAAATATATGTATGTATTTAACCAAAGCTTCTTTCAGAAAAAGTATGCTAATTTATGCTTGTAACAGTCCCATATGCAAAGGCTTGTAGCAGCTCCCCATACTGACCAAATTTATTATGTTGTCTTTTCAGCATACTTGTGAATGTGATGGTTTAAAACGGTATTTTTTCCATGCATTATAATGTCACCATATCCACTCACTGAAATTATACTCTTCTCAACATAGTATAAGAGCAATATTCTTGGAAGTATCTTTAAAAATATGTGTCTTTAAGTACTTCACTACATGCATTACAGTATGCTTACCACATCTAAAAATGTTATCATTTTAATTTGTATTTCATTGACACACATGCATGCAGGCGCGTGCGCGCGCGCGCACACACACACACACACACACACACACACACACAGACACACCTGTTTTCTAGTCTAGAAAATGCATTGAATCTCTGTAGCAATGTAAATTATTTGAAAGTAGAATTTACCTATATATAATAAGAAAATAGAAACCTTTCTTTAGAATTTTATTTTGCTTTCCTAACAGTCTGATCTCTCCCTGGTTGCATTTAAGCATAAATTTGTTGAGCAGTTGTGTCTTTTGTCTGAGGCTGTCCTTTGTCTAAGCTGTTCTACCATTCCTTTTATTCTGTTCAGTGTAGCAGGAAAAACACGTATAGCAGTATAAAGTTAAATTGATATATTTTCTCATAATCATGTGGCCTTACTCTTGTATTTGTTTCTATGGCTTTTACTGGCTATCTCAACAAATGGCAATGACATTTTGGTTTTACTACTAAAAATGTGCTAAGGAATCTTTGTATAATGGCTCTAGTTATTTATCTGTTTTATACCTATGGCAATTTTGGAGTATTTTGCTTCTGGAAAATACCTAATCATACTTTAAGCTTCAGCTCAAATATTGCCTACTTAATCCTTATCTGTGACTTGGAATATTTTTTCTTCCCTATGATCCTACAGGACTTTGTTCATTCCAGTAATATAGCATTTGAAATTGGTGAATCATATGTCTGTTTTTTAATATGTTGAGTTTCTCTGTGTAAGGCCTAAGTCACAAACTTGTATATGCTTTTACCACCTAACGTACCTATGGCATTAGCTATTAATTCGCTATATGTTTGTGGGATAATTATAGTGAATTTTGCTTGTAAGAGCTGCTTACAAAATGTTATTTCAGGAAGTTGAAATTGATACTTTTAAGACCTCTTTCAATCAAAGTTCTTAAAATTCTCTAATATGGATTTACAATATTAACTACTGCAAAAATATGAATATTCATACTACATGGTATAAATAATAATCAAAGATAGATAAGGGATAGCTGGCCTGAATTTTCTTCACATAGACAAGAGAGTGTTACAAATTTGCTAAGGATACATTGGAAAAAGTCTGTTTTTAAGTATTTATGGGTACTGTACATTTCTCGGTTTGCAGGATTTCCCAAAATGGGGCATATGTAGAAGACAGAAAAAGTATCAGTGGGAAAAGAAAATACTTCTGCTTACTGACCTTTACCCCTCTCCTAAATTTCTTTTCATATTCTGTGAAAGGAGGTTGAAATGAGGTAGCAAAACCACATCCTTGCAGCAGACATAAAGCTGGGTGGCTTACCCTGAACCAAATAATACTCTTGTTTGATTTCAGGAATCACAGCTCGTTTCTTCCCACCTAAAATTGTGTGATAGTAGCGTTTTGCGTATTTTTAAAGTCATTTTTAACAGTAAAAGTTTCTTTTTGGAAAGCTACTTTTTTCAGCCAGTGGGCTGACCGCAACATAGGTCAAGCCATTGTATGCATTGAATGTTTTCTACCAAACAGGCCAGTGGTCCGCTTCCATAGTTATTAATGAATCAGTGATCAGCAAGTGCAAATTATAGGTGTTTGGATCAACATTTTTATTTTTCTATGTCAAATTTTCCTAAAAAGAATTATGACATTAAAACTACTCCAGTGAAAAAAAACTGTTATTTTCTTTGTATCTAATATGTGCATATTAATTTAAAAATTATTGTCTTGAACTCTCATTAGAATATCATCTCTAATATTGTCAAATTTATGATATTGCCATATAAATCAGTTTTTTGCACAGCACACAGATGATAAACAATGACAAGTCAGGAGGTGACTCTAAGGTGACCCTTTCACAGTGGTGGCTATAATTGAATTTTCACCGATGAACACTTCAACAGTCTATGTATGCAGTAGCTCTGAGGAAACACCTTAGTTCATCTTTTTTCTTTCTGAGTCTAGTCTTTTTCCTTTCTTATAAATGTATGTAAATTGTGCTTAGGTGGTCTGGACAGATCCCAGAAGAGGACAGAGTGGATGTTTACTAAAATGTAAATGTAGTCAACTACATTTGTCTCTATTTGTCTCTATCAAGAGACATAAATTAAAATTCAGGTGAAAGAGTTTACAAAAGGAATGTGGATGTTGTCTAGATAAGGTGACCACATAATTTATTGTCCAAACTTGGGTAATGTTTTAAGTGAAAAGGAACATGATTAATTATAATTGGATAACAGACATAAATGAAGACTGTTCCATGAAAAAGGGAATATCTGTCATCATTTTTTGTGCATCTGATAAAACAGACAACAGAGGCTATTGAACAAAGATCCTGAGAGAAGTGAAAGAAAACTGTCAAGAAAAAGACAAAACATACCTTTTAAACTTTTCATAAACTAATTAACCTTATTTGGAGGTTTATGATGTGGTGTACAGAGTCCCCTGAGATTAAAAATTTGCCTTCAACAAGTTATTTTATTAGTTTGCTGAGAAGAAAGAGAACCAAGTTTTTATTGTGTTTTCAATATATATCTGCCTTATTCTTCATTTTACTCATTCATTTGATTATTCAAGAAGTATTTGTTGAGTTACTATGTGTCGGGACTCATTTAGGTGCTGGAAATTGTGGATTTAATAATCCACACACAGATTCTGCCTTAGTAGAGATGATATTCTAATGAGGATTCAAGACAAATAATCAGTCACAATAGTTTTTGGAAAAGTTTAAAGCTAAGGGGTCACATAAGGGTGACACCTGCTAAGATTTGAGTATACAGGAATGATTTCTCTGATAAAATGACAGTAATCTGAGACCTGAAGGATGAATACAATTTAGCCAGGTAATATTGTGGTTGGGGCAGTATAGATAGGCAGGAGGATGAGTGCTGAGGCCCCAAAGAGAGAGAATATGGCAATTCATATAACTGAAGGCAATTCAGTATAACTAAAACTTGGTGTTTTTTGTTTTTTGTTTTCAATACAGTGAAAGATGAGGCTGGTGAGCAAGACCAGATTATGACAATTCAGGCAAGCCAAGTTAAAAAAAACTGACTTAACCCTAAAGGTCTGGTAAGACCTTGAAGAAATTTAAGCAATGTAGTAACATCAGATGATTATTTTATAGAAGAGAGTTCTGTTTTAATGTAACACCTGAATGGAGGAGGGACAGGTAACAAGTAAAATAACATTTAAATTATTTTTGAAATAAATGTAGAGGTCATTGCAGTAGGAATGCAAAATTTGCTTCAAAACCACTGCACTTCTGTCTGCGTGACAGAGTGAGACTCCGACTCAAAAAGAAAAAAGTACTTAATTAATACTACTGAATTGTACACTTAAAAATAGTTATCATGACAAAGTTTATGTTATATATGTTACCACTCGAAATTTACTGAGAGAGTAGATTTCAAGTGTCAACCCCCCCCCACACACAGAACGGTAATTGTAGGAGGTTATGAGTGCATTGATTAACTTGATTATTGTAATCAGTTGTTTTTAAGTGTGTAGAAAAAGAGACTGATATATTTCTTACTAATTATTTGAGACTTGTTTATGATGGAGACAGTAAATTGATAAAGACATACACAACACATGCATAATACTTATTTGACACACTGAAGCCTATACACCATTTAGACAGTAAAAATAACAGCATAAACTTTAAATAAAATACTAACACATTAAATCCTCTCTATATTAAGGATAAATAATTATTCTTAGAACACAAGATTGGCTAAATATTGAGAACTACATTAACTATATTTTGGCACTAAAAGAGTCAGAAAAATAAATCCTGAAATCCTTAGAGAATAGAATGATAGACAATGGTGAGTTAAAATGGTAGGGAGTTGAGGAGAAATTATTTAAGGAGTACAATGTATTCGGGTGATGGATACTGTGCTGATTTGAGTATATGTTGGTATAGACACTGCCAGGGGTATTGGTAAATTTCCTAAAGCTTTAAATGTTTGTACATTGACTCACCAAGTTCTGTTCTGGATAGATACCTTAAAAATTATGCGCCTGGTGATGCATAAATTATTTTAATGATGTTCATTACAATATTGATTGCTACAGTAAACATTTTGACTAAAATGCTAAGAGTAGTTACTGGGAAGAATAGAGGATAATTTTACTCTCTATCTTCCTTTGTGCGCTCTCTCTCTCTCTCTCTCTCTCTCTCTCTCTCTCTCTCTCCCTCTCTCTCTCTCTCTCTCTCAACCTTTTAAAAGCCTTGTCAAGGTATTTGACATCTCAAAATACATCTGGAAACCTCTTGTTGTCTTAAGAGTTTGTTCAGGCTGGATAACTGCAACAGAGTGGATTTCATTGACTTTATTGCCTTTCTGAAATTTGTTGCTGGGACTAGGGAAATAAAAAGTAGGTGAAAATATTATCTAGAGTTCTAGATATTGGCATTTATTAAAATGATTATTTAAATGATGCTATTTATGAAGGAATCTTGCAGTTTTGGGAAATGCCATCTGTGCCAGTGAGAACTTCCTGCTTTGTCAAGTTTAAAACCGTTTGTTTCTGTGGATGTCAGAGGCTGTACACTAGCAGCCTTGCCATATCACATGTAGAGTATGACTTTTAGGGTGGAAAATAGAAAAGGATTGAAAATGAGAAATGGCATATTTGACAAGTGAATATTTCCAATTTATGTACTGCACTCTAGAGTTAAAAGAAAAATAATGGAAATTTCTGTCTTATTCAGATTGGTTTTTCAACCAGGCTTTTAAAATTACTACCATGATACCAGTGTTAAGAGACAGAATAATGTTGTAGATAGAAAGCTGACTTAAGAACTTATCTTGTTTTAAGACTTAATTTAATTATTTTCTGACATGTGCAGTTTCATTTTTAATTATATGTTTCCACAACATCTAATGATATTTTGTTTTTGCAACTGTAAAAATATGAATCAGGCTAGTTGATCCTAAAAGAGAGGTCTAAACAACTCTATTACTCACTTATAAGTATGAAATGACTCAAGGGAAAAGACTTTTTCAAGATAAGGCTGAAATGCCAGTACAAATTAGACTAGAATATTACCTAATACTATTTCTAGTAACAGATGAAACAGATAATTTATTTATAATTTTTTAGATTGATACTTATATCTTGAAATTCTTTGTTTTTTCTTTCTCAGATGGGTAATGTACCCATGTTGTAACAAGGTTTGAGGATGGCATGTCTCACACATGCATGTGAATACCCAATCATCACACTCATGAAATACCAAAGAATTCAAATCTTGGAATTCTGAAACTTGTATTCATTCCCTGTAAGAACCCAGTCTTTAATTTATGACTCAGCAGGTAGAACAAGATCTTCCCTAAAATTGGACCATAGATTTTATAAAACAACTTTCCACATTCTAACAAATAGTGTATGGAAATTGTTGTTATTGTGTTTTCCTGCCAACACTTGGTAATATCATATACATATATTTAAAGATAATTTACAATGGTACTACATCTTTTTTTTTTTTTTTGAGTTGGAGCCTCACTCTGTTGCCCAGACTGGAGTGCAGTGGCCACTCCCGGCCACCGCAGCCTCGACTGCTGGGCTCCGGCGATCCTTCCGCCTCAGCCTTCCAAGTAGCTGGAACTACAGGCGTGCACTACCATGCCCGGCTAATTTTTTGATTTATTGTAGAGATGAGGTCTCACTGCCCAGGCGGGTCTCGAACCCGCAGGCTCAGGTAATTCGCTCACCTCAGCCTCCCAAAGGCTCGGGATTACAGGCTGAGCCACCAAGCCCGGCTCTACATCTTTCTTATAATTATCTCTGTTTTGCTTAGTTGGGACCTAGGGCATCTTTTTTATGTCATTCGCCATTCAGGTTTTTTCTTCTGTTAAACATACATGCATATTTTTGTAGATTTATATTTTGGTAAATTAATACTGAGTCCATTAGAATTGGAATCACTGCAAGTACTTTTTTTCTTATACTGTGGCTCATATTTTAGCTTTATTTATAGCATTTTTTCGCAATAAAATTTTAATTTTGCAAAAGATAAATTTATATTTTTATGCTCAATTTGTCTATTTTTAAAAGTTTTATTTTGTTTTTAATAGACATAATAAGTGTACATATTTATGAGGTACAGTGTAATGTTTCAGTACATGTATACATTGTATAATGATTAAATGAGGGTAATTAACATATCTGTTGCTTCAAATACTTGCCTTTTCTTTGTGGTAAGAACATTCAAAATCCTGTCTTCTACTTATTTTGAAAGATATAATATATTATTTTTAATTATAGTAACCCAGTGTGCAGTAGAATAGCAGAACTTATTTCTCCTATGTAACAGTAAATTTATGCCCATTGACAAATCTGTCTTCATTTCCCTCCTTCCTGTACCCTCCCCAGCCTCTGATAGCCATTATTCTATTGTCTACCTCAATGTGATTAACTTTTTTAGCTCCTACATATGAATGAGACTATGTGATATTTGTCTTTCTGTGCCTTGCTTACTTTACTTGACACAGTGAGTTCCAGTTTCATTCATATTGCTGCAACTGACAGGATTTCATTATTTTTTTATGGCTGAATAGTGTTCGTCTGTGTGTGTGTTTTAAAATGTTATATGTTTAAAATTCATTAATCATGAAAAAAAACCATTACAAAGTGGGCAAAAGAAAAAAAATCTGATGCTAGACACTTAGGTTGATTCTATTTTGGCTACTGTGTATAGTAATGCAATAAACATAGGAGTGCAGTTATTTCTTCCAAATACTGATTTTATTTTTCTTGGATATATACCCAGTAGTGAAATTATTAGATTATATAGTAGCTTTGTTTTCAATTTTTGAGAAACTTTTATACTGTTGCCCATAGAGATTTTACTAATTTACGTTCTTACCAACAGTGAATAAAAGTTCCTTCTTTTTTACATCCTCTCTATCATGTTATGTTTTGACTTTTAAAATAGCTATTCTATGAGGGGTGAGGTGACATCTCATTGTAGTCTTTGTCTCTGGGAGATCCTGGAACCAATCTTACCTGGATACTGAAGGACAACTGGTTTTATTACTAGCTGAGTTCTCCATTACAGTGCTAAACAGAAGTGATGATAGCAAGCATTCTTGTTTTATTCGTTATATTGAAAGGAATAGTTCCTTCATTCCACCATTGAGTTTGATGTTTTCTCTTAAAGAAGTTCCTTTATATACCAAATTTGCTAGTAGATCTCTTTTAATTAAACAAATTTAAATTCTATTGAAATTCATATGATTTTTCTCTTTAATTCTATCATCGGGGTGAATTATAATTTTGAACAAACTCAATTTAACTATATTTTAAGTTTTTTTTACATTGTTTGATTTAATTTGTGTTTTAGTTCAGAAAACCAAAAGCAGATAGATGTTATGTTGCAAATGAAATTTTAAGAGACTGCTTTATAGGAATAATTTATAAGAAAGTAAAGAAAGCAGAAGGGGGAAGAAAATAAAAGTAAGTAACAACGTGGTCAGGTAAAGTCTGGTTTTAAAATACCACCCAAACAGTTTTGCTTTGAGGCAAGGGGGCTGAGCTTTATGAATCCATATAAAGTCATCCTTGACTGCTCTCAATAGGTTGAGACATGTACAGGGCATATGGATAAGGTCAGTTTTCCAGAAAAGCATTGCAGCAGCTGGAAGATGTGTATACCAACTGGTGGAAGGAATCTGCCTAAGACATCAAAAACAATTTCTACAATTTGTTAATACAATCATGCACTGTACAATGATGTTTTAGTCAAAAAAGACCACATATATGACAGTGGTCCTATAAGATTGTAATGCCATATTTTTACTGTACTTTGTGTTTAGGTATGTTTAGATGTACAAATACTGTTGTGTTGCAATTGCCTATAGTATTCAGTACAGTCACATCCTGTACAGGTTTGTAGCCTAGGAGCAATAGGCCATGCCATATGGCCTAGATTTGTGGTAGGCTATCCCATCTAAGTTTGTGTAGGTGCATGCTATGACATTTGCGTAATGATGAAATTGCCTCACAACACATTTCTCAGATGAACCTGCTTAGGATCAGCATGTGTTTAAAAATTCCAAGGGAATATATACATATATGTTTTTCTCCAACACGCAGAAGTTCAAGAAAGGCCTTTCACTTTATTTATTTATTTTTAAACAACAGGAATTTATTATTTCATAATTCTGGAGGTCAGAAGTACAAAATCAAGGTGTCAGCAGGGCCATGTTCCTTTGAAATCTCTAGAGAAGAAACTTTGCCTCATCTTAGTTTCTAGTGGCTCCCAGCAACCTTTAGGTTGTAGCTACATCATGCCAATCTCTGCTTCCATCATTACATATTCTTCTTAAGGATTAGAAGACTAGTATGATTTCATCTTAACTAATTACATCTACAAAGAACTTATTTCTAAATGAGGTAATTTTCTGAGGCTTCATGTAGACATTAATTTTTGGAGGAAAACAATATTAAATATATTTTGACTTTTGTAAAATGTCTTTTCTGCATCTAGAGAAAATATCATGTATGATTTTGCCATTGTATTTATGATAGGCTATATTCATGTCTTTCCTATCAATAAGTGATCTCTGCATTCTTGTATCCCCACTTGGACATCTTGTGTTATTATTTGTAATATGCATTGGGTTTTGTTTGCCATTCATTTCTTTTAAGATTTTGTCATTAAATTATATATATTTCATTATATGAAATTGGTGGTAGTTTTAAAATTTTTTTGTGTGCAAACTGAAAAAGTGTGAGATATTGCGATCATCTCTCAATATCCATAAGGGATTGATTCCAGGACACCCTACAGATACCAAAATCCATGGGTGCTCAAGTCCCTTATTTGAAATAGTGACTAAGAGACAAGATGGTGATGGGACAAGTCGAACTGTGAAGATCTGAAGGCAGTTCCACATGCCTCCGCAGCTGCCACATACATGGAGGGTGGCTATTATAGCTAGTCCCATGCAGCAAACTGCCTCCATTGCACTACAGCTTCTGCAAGGGATTACTGCTGTGGTTATTACCAGGTGCTGAACAGCTGCTGTCACTGCAGCTCTTGGCTCTGACCCTGGGAACTTCTCAGCTCTCTCCACCCCAAGCCACCTGCGGCACACCAAACTGCAGCGCCCAGCTACCTCGCTGGTTCCCAGTGCCTGATGCTGGACACACAACATCATCGTCCATCATAGCTGATCAGCTGGGGCCCCAGACAAGTGGAGAGAGAGGATCAGGGAAAGAGGAGCTGCCCACCACAGCCATTTGCCAGGCAGAGACTTGCATTGCCCCACCCATCTCCGTACAGTCTCCACCTTGTTTTCTAAGGTAATCCCACCAAAACAGGAGACAGAAGCCCCTCTCCTACACTGAATCAGACACAGACAACTCAGTTCTGTGTGGCAGATCTATCAGGCAGCAAGCCAAGGGAACTGATCCAAGCAGTGAGTAACCCTGTCTGCCTGCAATGAAAGCAAAGGGGAGGGGCTAGAGATCAGAGCTGAAGAGACTTTAGACACTCAGGAAAGACCCCAGAGCTAGTCTGGTTTCTTATTTTGATTTTTTATTTTATTGTTTTGAGTGTTTGTTGTTCACCTTTGTTTGCTTTTTGATTTAGACTACCTGTTTGTGTTGGGGAAGAACACATCAAAAGGCATATCACTCGACAACAATATATTGCCTCCAAGAGAGGCACTCATCTCACTAGAAAGAACACTCACAGATTCAAAGTAAGAGGATGGGAAGCATAATTTCAGGTGAACAGAATACAAAAGAAAGGTGGAGTCATGGCCTTAATCTCAGACAAAGTACCCTTTAAGCTATCAAAAATTTAAAAAGATACAGAAGGCCACTACATAAAGATAAAAGGTTCAATCCATCAACAAGAAATATCCATCCTAAATATATATGCACCCAACATAGGAGCACCAACTTTCATAAAGCAGCTTCTAGATAAACTCAAAAAAGATATTGACTCTAACACTATCATAGCTGGGCACCTTAATACCCCACTCACAACCCTAGACAGATCATCAGGACAAAAAATCAGCAACAAGATCCAGAACCTCAATGTGACTCTTGACCAAAGAGACTCAATTGATACCTATAGAACACTCCACCCAACGATCACAGAATATACATTCTACTCATCATCACATGAAACGTACTCTAAGATCGACCACATCCTTGGCCATAAATCAAGCATAAACAAATTTCAAAAGATTGAAATTTTAGTATGTACCTTCTCGGACCACAGTGGAATAAAAGTAAACATCAACAGCAGCAAAGTTCCCCTAAAGCCCACAATGACATAGACACTAAACAGCATGATGCTGAACAACTCCTAGGTCAATGATGAAATCAAAACAGAGATTAAAAGATACCTGGAAACAAATGAAAATGAAGAAACATCTTACCAAAATCGCTGGGGTGCCATGAAAACTGAAGCAAGAGGGGAATTCATACCTCTACAAACACATATGAATAAAATGGAAGGGTCAAAAATTGACAGCCTAACAAGTCACCTAAGGAAGCTGGAAAAGCAAGACCACCAAAACCCTAACTTCAGCAGAAGAATCCAGATCGTCAAAATAAAAACCCAAATCTGGGACGTAGAAGACAATAAGATAATACAAAAAATCAATGAAACAAAGAGCTGGTTCTTTAAAAGGATAAACAAGATTGATGGTCCCCTAGCTAGAATGACCAAGAAAAAGCCCAAATAAACACAATCAGAAACACAAAAGATGAAGTCACATCTGACCCTGAAGAAATACAAAATATCATTAGAGACTACTATGTACACTTATATGGAAAAAACTTGAAAAACTTAAGGAAATGGAGAACATTTGGACATCACACATCCTGCCTAGGTTGAAACAAGAAGAAATCGAGACCCTAAATAGACCAATAACAATCAAGAAAATTGACTATGTCATAAGAAAACTGCCTACAAAAAAAGCCCTAGACCAGATGGCTTTCCAGCAGAATTCTATAAGACATTTAAGGAGGAACTGATACCAATCCTACTGAAAGTATTCCAGTCAATTAAGAAAGATGGAAGTCTCCCCAAATCATTTTATGACGCTAACATCACATTGATACCAAAGCCAGGTAAAGATCCAACAAAGAAAGAGAACTACAGGCCAATATCTTTGATGAACATAGATGCTAAAATTCTCAACAAGATCCTAGCAAACTAGATTTAACAACACATCTCAAAAATCATCCATCATGACCAAGTAGACTTCGTCCCTGGGATGCAAGGCTAGTTCAACATCTGTAAGACCATAAATGTAACTAAATACATCAACACATATCAAAACAAAAAACACATGATTATATCATTAGATGCAGAAAAAGCTTTGATAAAATCCAGCACCCCTTCTTGATAAAAACCCTCGTACATCTAGTCATATGTAGAACATACCTCAAAATAGTGAAAGCCATCTACAAGAAACCAACAGCCAGCATACTCCTAAACAGACAAAAATTGGAACCATTTCCTCTGAAAACTGGAACAAGACGAGGATGCCCACTCTTACACCTCCTGTTCAATATAGTATTGAAAGTCCTGGCTAGACCAATCAGAAAAGAGAAGGTGAGAAGGGGTATCCAAATAGAAAAAGAGGAAGTCAAGCTATCTCTCTTTGCAGATGACATGACTGTACACCTTGAAAAGCCAAGAGACTCTATCAAAACTTCCTTTCACTGATCAAGGACTTTTTCAAGATTTCAGGGTATAAAATAAATGTGCAAAAGACAATTGCATTTGTTTACACCAATAATAAACAAACAGAAACCCAAATAAAAAGCACAATCCCATTCATAATAGCCACAAAAAAAGTGAAATACCTTGGCATCTTCCTAACCAGAGATGTGAAAGCCCTTTACAATGAAAACTGCAAAACACTGCTCAAAGAAATAAAAAATGACACAAACAAGTGGAACAATATCCCATGCTTATGGATTGTAGGAATCAACATTTTGGAGATTTCCATCTTATCTAAGGCAATCTACAGATTTAACGCAATACCCATCAAATTACCAGCAACATTCTTCTCAGATCTAGAAAAAACAATACAGGAATTCATATGGAAACACAAATGATCAAGAATAGCCAGAACCATCTTCAGCAAAACAAAGAAAGCAGGAGGTATCACCCTACCAGACTTTAAACTTTACTATAAAGTTACAATAATCAAAACAGCCTGGTATTGGTACAAAAACAGGCATAGAGACCAATGGAATAGAATTGAGATTCCAGAAGCAAAACCTCAATTTCTCAACCAACTCATCTTTGACAAAACCTTCACCACCCATCACTGGGGAGAGGCGAACCTATTCAGTAAATGGTGCTGGGAAAACTGACTGACCACATTCAGAAGATTGAAACAGGACCCCTACCTATCCCCATACACAAAAATTAACTCTAAATGGATCAGAGACCTAAATGTAAAACCTCAAACCTTAAGAACTTTAGAAAATGCAGGACACACCCTTATGGAAGTTGGAACTGGCATCCAATTCCTGAGCAAAATCCGAAATGCACAGACCATAAGAGATAAGATAGAGAAGTGGGACCTCATTAATCTGACAAGCTTCTGCAAATCCAAAGAAACCATCAGGAGAGCACAGCCCACAGACTGGGAAAAAGTATTTGCCAACTCCATGTCCGACAAAGGCCTAACATCAAGGATCTACAAGGAACTCAAACGTGCTGAAAAGAAAAAAAAAACAACCTCATTACAAAGTGGGCAAAAGATATGAACAGACACTTCTAAAAAGAAGACATATGAGTGACCAACAGATATATCAAGGAGATGCAAATTCAAACTACACTGAGATACCACCTAACTCCAGTCAGAATGGCCATCATCCATAACTCGAGAAATAACAGGTGCTGGAGAGGATGTGACGAAAATGGAACACTTCTACACTGTTGGTGGGAGTGTAAACTAGTACAGCCTCTGTGGAAATCAGTGTGGTGATTCCTAAAAGCTCTAAAAATCAACCTTCCATATGACCCTGCAATCCCCCTACTGGGAATATACCTTGAAGAACACAAGTCACTCTATAAAAAAGATACCTGCACACGTATGTTTATCACAACATTGTTCACAATAGCAAGATCATGGAACCAACCATGCTGTCCATCAAAAGAGAACTGGATGAAAAAATGCGGTACATATACACAATGAAGTATTACACAACCACAAAAAAGAACAAAATCATGAATTTTGCAGCAACCTGGATCGAATTAGAGTTTATAATACTGAGTGATCTCTTACAGAAACAAAGATCTGAGTATCACATGTTCTCACTCATAAGTGGACCTTGAACAATTACCGTAATACTGTAAGAAATGAATTGACAGTGGCAGGTAACTATGGGGGGCAGGGAGGGGAAGGGAGGTGGGATAAACGGTAGTCAATATCTGTCTGGGGAAAGGGGGACACACCTCATCAACAAGGGTACCGGCACAATGAATTTTGTTTACTTAACCCTTAACAGTACCCCACAATTTTAAAATTAAAAAAATACAAAAATAATATAAAATAAAATAAAATTCAGTAAGAAAAAAAGGAATGGCAAAATATTTGTATATAACCTATTTGCATGTAACTGTATACTTTAAATAATTTCCATATCACTTATACTATCTAACACACTGCAAATGCTATGTAAATAATTATGTCGTATTGTTTCTATTTGTATTTTTATTTTTGTGTTACTTTTTATTTTTTTCTTTGAATATTTTTGATCTGCAATTTATTAAATCCACAAATGCAAAACCTTAGAAATAGAGAATTGACTGTATATATGTGTGTGTGTGTGTGTGTGTGTGTGTGTGTGTGTGTTTATTTGCAGGACAACAAAACATATAGTCATCTAAGCAGATGAAGAAAAAGCATTTGACAAAATTCAACATCCTTTTATGATAAAAACTTTCAGTGAAATTGTTATGGAAAAATGTACCTCAACACAATAAAGGCCATGAATGACAATCCCACAACTAACAAACTTGATGGTGAATGGTTTGATACTTTTTCTCTATAATCGGGAATAGGACAAGGATGCCCATTCTCCTCACTTCTATTCATCATAACACTGGAATTTCTGGCTGGAGGAATTAAGAAAGAAAAAGATATAAAATTTATTCAACTAGGAAAAGAAGAAGTGAAATTATCTCTGTTGATGACATGATATTATATATAGAAAACCCTAAAGATTCCACTAAAAACTGTTAGAAGTGATAAATTAATTCAAAAAAGTTCAAGGATATAAAATCAACATATAAAAATCAGCAGTGTTTCATTATAACAAGCTATTCAAAAAATATTTTAAAATATTATTTATAATAGCATAAAATAATTAGGAATATATTTAAACAAGGAGAATAAAATCTATATTCTGAAAACGATACAACATTGATGAAATAAATGGAAGGGGATGCATATAAATGGAAATATATCCTGTGTTCATGGATTGTACGAACAAATATTGTTAAAACGTCCATATTATTCAAAGCAACCTACAGATTCAATGCAATAAGTACCAAAATTCTGATGACATTTTTCACAGAAATAAAAATAAAATTCTAAAATTTGTATAGAACCACAAAAGACCCAAAATACCCAAAACAATCTTCAAAGGAACAAAACTGGAGACATCACGCTCCCTGGTTTTACAACATATTAATATTATTATGCTATTGTAATCAAAACAGTATGTTACTGGCGTTTAAACAGGCACATCGACCAATGAATAAGGGATAATAACCCAAAGATAAAAACTCATGCATTTGCAATCAATTTATTTTATTTTTAATACGAGAAAAAAAAACCAGACAAATTTTACTTAATGTGTATACACGGAAGCCTGCAGAATGAAAACACAACTTCCTAATGAGTTATAGAAATTTAAATACCATCTCGAGTTTACAAAAAGAGCGAGGGCTTGTTTTCTGGTAAAACAGGTTATGGGAGGTGGCAATATAGAAATTTTATTGAGGGGCTACAAATGATTGGGAAAATGAATGGGTGGGGGAAACAGAATGACTTGCAAACAGTTCTCTTTGGAATTCGAATAATCTTGAGATCACATTCTTCCTTTCCTTTCCTGATAACAGGTAGAGAAAGCAGCTTGGGAGCTTTGCGGGGGATGGGTTGGGGGTGGAAGCATCAAGAGACCTTGTGGCAAAATGCTCTATTTTGAGGTGAATTTCCACGCATGCCTTCATGTACATTCTATGCATTTGGACACACATATAATGACATATATTCACTATTATAGCATAAGGCAGTATAGTTTCACTGCCTTACAAGTTCTCTGTGCTTCAACTGTTCTTCCCTCCCTCTCCTAACCTCTGGCAACCACTGAGTTTGTACAGTCTCCATAGTTTTGGCTTTTCCAGAATGTCATATAGATGGAATCATACAGTACTTGTACCCCTTTCAGATTAGCTTATTTTATGTAGTAATATGCATATAAATTTACACCACTACATAATATATCCACGTATCAAGCATAGATGTGTATCCCCTGTATCTAAAATATGAATGGAGAAAAATTAAAAAGATGCTCCACATCATATGTTATCAGGAATATGTATATTGAAACAATGGAATCCCATTATACACCTGTTAGAATGGTCGGGATCCAGAACATTGACAGCACCAAATGCTGGTGAGAGTGTGGAGCAAAATAAACTCACTCGGTGGTGAAAATGCAAAATGGTACAGTCACATTAGAAGACAGTCTTGTACAAAACTAAAAATACTCTTACCATACGATTCATCAATCATGCTTTCTGATATTTACCCGAAGGAGCTGAAAACTCTATGTCCACACAAAAACCTGTACATGGATTTGTATAGTAACTTTATTCATAATTGCAAAATCTGGGAAGCATCCAAGATGTCCTTCAGTAGGTGATTGGATAAATACATTGAGGTACATCCAGACAATGAAATATTATTCAATGTTAAAAATAAATGAACTACATTCAATTGCTTTTTGTCAAAGGTGCCAAAACACACAATGTCTACAGTATATTCTCCTCAATAAGAAGTGTTGAAAAAACTGGATGTTCACATATAGAAGAAAAGAAATTGGACCCTTACATCACACTGTACAAAAAAGCAAACTCAAACTGGGTTAAAGACTTAAATTTAAGGCCTAAAACTATGAAACTGCTAGAAGAAAACACAGGGAAAATATTCTACAATACTGGCCTAGGCAATGATATTTTGTATCAGACTCCAATAGCACAGATAACAAACAAAATCAAAAATAGACAAATGATATTGCATCAAATTAACAAGATTCTGCACAACCAAAAAACAAACGAACAAAAAACAACAGAGTGAAGGCACAACCCATTGATTGGGAGAAAATACATGCAAATTATACATTTGATAAGGGAGTAATATTTAAGATATATGAAAATCTCAACTCAATAGTAAGAAAACAATCCAATTTTTAAACTGGGAAGAACTTGAACAGACTTTTTTTTTTTAAATCACTTATTAGTAACCAACAAATGTTTCCAAAACATGCTCAACATCAACTGTCAGGGGAATGAAAAGTAAAACCACAATGAGATGTCACCTTGCACTTAGAATGACTATTATATAAAGATGAAAGATAAGTGTTGGTGAGGATGTGGAAAAAAATAAATCCTGGTACACAGTTGGCGGGGATGTAAGTTTGTACATCAATTTAAAAAAACAGTATGCCGGGCTCGGTGGCTCAGCCTGTAATCCCGCACCTTTGGGAGGCTGAGGTGAGTGGATTGCCTGAGCCCGCGGGTTCGAGACCCGCCTGGGCAGCGAGACCTCATCTCTACAATAAATAAAAAAATCAGCCGGGCGTGGTAGAGCGCGCCTGTAATTCCGGCTACTTGGAAGGCTGAGGCGGAAGGATCGCTGGAGCCCAGCCGGTCGAGGCTGCGGTGGCCGGGAGCGGCCACTGCACTTCAGTCTGGGCGACAGAGTGAGACTCCAACTCAAAAAAAAAAAAAAAAAAACCACACAACAACAACAAAAACCAGTATGGAGGTTCATTAAACTAAAAATAGAACTACCATATAACCTAGCAATCCCATTTCTAGGTATATTTTCAAAGGAATTGAAATCTGCAGTGTGGTTTTAATTCTGTCAGAATGGCCATCATCAATAACAAAAACAACAGATGCTGGAGAGGATGCAGGGAAAAGGGAATTCTTCTACACTGTTGATGGGAGTGTAAACTAGTACAACCTCTGTGAAAATCAGTGTGGCAATTCCTAAAAGATCTAAAATCGACCTTCCATACAACCCAGCAATCCCCCTAGAGGAATATACCGGGAGAAACTCAAATCATTCTAGAAAAATGAAACCTGCTCATGCATGTTTATTGCAGCATTATCCACAATAGCAAAAACAAAACAAAACAAACCATGGAACCAACCCTGCTGCCCCTTGAAAGTGGACTGTATAGAAAAAAATATGATATATATATGATAGAATATAATGCAGCCATAAAGAAGGACAAAATTATAGACTTCACAGCAACTTGAATGAATTTAGAGTCGATCATACTCAGTGATCTAGCACAGAAACAAAGAGCTGAGTATCACATGTCCTCACTTATAAGCAGATCCTGACCAGCTATTATAATACTGTAAGAAGGGATTTGACAGTAGCATGATGCTGCAGAGTGGTGGTGGGCGGCACATAACATCAGTAAGCATAGCTGATCTCAAACCAGGCGAAGTGGGGACCAAAGGGAGGCCCAAACGTTCCCTGTATGATGACCACTTATCAATCTAATACTGAATTGTACCCCACATATTAAAAAAAAGAAATCCATATCAGATGCAAGACCACATCCTCTCTTCTTTTGTGGACATCACAACCCCAGCTTCATGCTACCAAGGTCTATTTTCAGGTTTGATACCATCCTGTAGCACCATGATGACAAGCTGCACAGTTAACACCGTGGCTTTAACTTGTCAATTTACACTGGAAACTAGGGATATCCTTTTCTCCGTATGAAGCTAATCTGTGCATTAATACTTTTGTCTAGGATTTTCATGTTCCTGGAGTTAGAGTGACACCCATGCTGTTTATTATGCTATGCTACTTGAAACAGCCTACTTTATATTTTCTACTAGTTGAAGTGAGGTTGTTTAAATGTTGACCAAACCTTTTCATCAACGATACAAAGGAAAATATTTCCATTTTACTTACTTACTGGCATCATGTGGAAGAATGACATTAATCATTAAAAAAATAGCACTTTCCTGTGAATAGTGTACTAAATGGATGCCAAAGGCATTTGTAATTTAATTTTCACTTTTATGCTTTTTTGTGTGTGTAACGCCTACTTTTTAAACCCTGGTATAATGCTCATGAATGTAATGTTTTTCATTTATTTCATTTCTTGATTGTTGCATTTCATGTTTCTTAGACCAGAGGAAATGATAAACATGAGGTTTCCTTTTAATGATAAAAGATTTACAAATTTCCTTGTAAATCTGTGCAAAAAACAATGTGATTTTTATTCTGATTTCTTTGCCACTATCGCTCCCAATCTTGAAAGGTTTGAGTCTATTCTTCATTTATAAAATAAATTGATTTTATGTTTATATGCAAGTTTATATTTCTGAATACATATACCTATGCCATGTATAAATACTTACCATTTTCTAACTGATAAAATGGAAAACTTCCAACAGTGATAAAATTATGTTAATAGAAAACTATCTGTATTATGATGTGAGTATTATCTTGGTCTGTGCTTGCTACTTTCCAAAGGACAATTTTGATCTCATTGTTGCTGGTTCAGACTCTGACTTCTCACAAACAAAATTCACATGGTAGGATTTCTGCATTCACTGACTTAAAATATGCTGATATATTATTAAAAACCCCAAACACTATTTCTTCAAAGTAAGTTCAGTGAGACTGTACCATAAGATTAAACAGTGACACAAGAACTCTTTTTTTTTTTGAGTTGGAGTCTCACTCTGTCGCCCAGACTGGAGTGCAGTGGCTGCTCCCGGCCACCGCAGCCTCAACCTGCTGCGCTCCGGCGATCCTTCTGCCTCAGCCTTCCAAGTAGCCAGAATTACAGGCATGCACTACCACGCCCGCTGATTTTTTGATTTATTATAGAGATGAGATCTCGCTGCCCAGGCGGGTCTCGAACCCACGGGCTCAGGCAATCCACTCACTTCAGCCTTCCAAAGGCGCTGGATTACAGGCTGAGCCACCGAGTTCGGCTGACACAAGAACTCTTAACTTGGTTGATTATGTCTTAACCAATATAACTCAAGCTATTTTTAGGTACTACTCAATTGTTTCAACAAAGATTCTATAACCTATTATATTTGGCTGTTTATGAGCATAAAATATATAACAGAGAGGTACAGCTAACAGATTTAGACATTTTAATAGTGAATCATGATTGTATGACTCTCTGGGTGACCTTGACAAGGTGAAGTAGAAACACATAGATTTTTTTTTTTATTTTTTAAAGATGTTGGGTACAATTCAAGATTATGTATACAAGTAGTCATAGTACAGGTAACGTTTGGGCATCCCTTTGGTCCCCACTTTGCCTTGTTTGAGACTGGGTACCCTTATTGATATTGTGTCTCCTCCCTACACACACACACCGGCAGTATCCCGCTACTGCCATTCCCTTTCTTATAGTATTATGGTAAATGTTCAGGGTCCACTTATGAGTAAGTACATGTGGTATTCTGTTCTTTGTTTCTATGATAGATTACTGAGTATGACAATCCATCCAAGTTGCTGTGAGGTCCATGTTTGTCTTTCTTTATGACTGTATAATATTCCATTGTGTATATGTACCACATATTTTTTATTCTGTGCAATTTTGACTACCAATAACAATCCAGAAAGTTGACTCCATCATAAGAAAACTACCTATAAAAAAAAGCCCTGGACCAGATGACTTTCCAGAGGAATTCTACAAAATGTGCAAGGAGGAGTTGATACCCATTCTATTGAAAGTATTCCAGGCAATTGAGAAAGACAGAATTCTCCCCAAATCATTTTACAAAGCTAACATCACACTGATACCGAAACTGGGTAAAGAGCCAACAAAAAAAAAGAACTACAGGCCATATCCCTAATGAATATAGATGCAAAAATTCTCAACAAGATTCTGGCAAATAGTATCCAACAACATATCTCAAAAATCATCCAACATGACCAAGTAGGCTTCATTCCAGGATGCAGGGCTGGTTCAACATCTGCAAGACCATAAATGTAATTAAATATATCAACAGATGTAAAAACAACCACATGATTATATCATCAGATGCAGAAAAAGCTTTCGATAAAACCCAGCATCCCGTCTTGATAAAAGCCCTCAAACACTTAGGCATAGAAGGAGCATACCTCAAAATAGTAATCACCATCTATGATAAACCAACAGCTAGTATAAACAGAAACTGGAAACATTTCCCCTGAAAACAGGAACAAGCCAAGGATGCCCACTCTCACCCTTCCTGTTCAATATTGCTTTGGAAATCCTAGCTAGAGCAATTAGATAAGAGAAGGAAATCAGGGATATCCAAATAGGAAAAGAGAAAGTTAAATTATCCCTCTTTGCTGACAAGAAGCACATAGATATTTAAATATCAAGTCAGTTTTGGTTCTCTCTCTTTTTGTTTCTTTTGGTCTGGGTCTTACTCTGTTGCCGAGGCTGGAGTGCAGTGGCACAATCATGGCTCACCACAGCCTTAACCTTCCAGGATAAGGCGATTCTTCCACTTTTGCTTCCCAAGTAGTTGGAACTCTAGGTGTGGGCCTCCATAGGTGTGGGCCTCCACACTCGGCTAATTTTTTAAATTTTTGTAGAGACGAAGTCTTGCTATGTTGCCTAATCTGGTCTTTAACTCCTGGACTCAAGCAATTGTCTTGCATTAGCCTCCCAAAGTGCTGGGATTACAAACCTGAGCCACTGCACCTGGTTCAGTGTTGGTTCTTTGTTCAAAGAAAGAAAGAAAAAAGTATGTGTTACATTTTGAGTGTCAGTGATGAATACTATTCTATATGAACTACATCTGTTTGGAGGACACATTAGTGGTGGAATGCTAATAAGTCAGCTGATCTTCAGGATGTGTTTTATTCTTTGTTTTATTTGTAGAAGAACAATGTCCACATTAAGGGAACTGAAAATTCCAGAGTATTTAGTATTTGTCAGACCATATGTGGCATGATGGGTTCAATTCTGGGAGCCACATTTTAAGAGGCTCTTTGAAAAGCTGGAATATGTTCAAAGAAAGCTGAATGGGAAGTTGAAATGATTGCATAAGAGGAATTAATTAAATTTTTGGAAATGCTTAGCTTGGAGATGAGAGCACATAGAAAGCACATAACAGCTGTCTTTAAAAATTGAAGGGTTGCCAGTTATTTAATATACAGGTTTTGAGCAAGTATTCCACACTAAGTATTGAGTATGGGGTCCTGAAGTGAATGACGATTAATACGAAGGAAATGTTATTTTCAAGAAATACACAAAATAATAATTCATGGTATATTTGTGTAAATTCAACCAAAAATATAGCCCTGAAAAGTGACAAAGTATTCACAAGGAAGTATGGAAACATATTTTAAGTTGTTCCAGATTTCAGAACTAGGGACAATGTGTTAGAAGAACAAGGCATATATATATTTTTAAGTATAACAAAGACATTTTTGATAATTATGTTAGGGAAACCAACCCTACTTCCTCATATAACTAATGGTTATAGTTTCTTTCAAAAATATTTTTTACTTCAATAGCTTTAGCGGTACATGTGACTTTTGTTTATACAGATACATTCTGTAGTGGTGATGAAGTCTGGGCTTTAAGTGTAACTGCCACCCCCAGTAGTGCACATTGTACCTCACAGGTGATTTTTCATCTATCATCTCCTTCCTCTCTTTTCTTTCTAAACATAGAAATTTACCTTTCTGGACTTAAATCTTGAAATTTACTTTTGTCTTATCTGAGTTCTTTTCTCAGGAAACCAACCCTCAGGCCTATAGTGTCAAGAAATGAAAACTCTCCATATCATAGTATCCAGACAATGAGATGCCAGACTCCTGCAATTTATCAACTCCTCTTTCTTATCTTTCCCCAATTTCTGCTTACTGACTGCTCTTCCTTAATGCTTCTTAGTTCCTGTTCTCTACATTCCTGCCTCACTATATAAATCCCTGGCTTCAGTGGGGTGGAGAGACAGATTTGAAAATGAATCTTCCATTCTTTTTGACCGATATGACACAAATAAAATCCCCCTTCCCTGGATATATTAATTGTCTCAGTGATTGACTTTCCATGCAGTGAGCAGCAGGACCTGACCAAACCCCTGACATTACTAAACATTAGATTTATAGAGATTTCACACTGAGCGAAGTCTTGTATTAACTCTGGGAATTACCACAACATTTTTCTTGGTTGATACTACTATTATTACCATTTTTGTAGTTGAGGAACATGAGCCACAGAGAGTTTATGTGACTTGTCCGATGTCACACAGCTAGCAAGTAATAAAACATAGTTTGAATGCAGACAGTGTAGCTCCAGAAACCATGTTTATTAACTACTTAGCTACACTGCTTCTTTAGTTAGAATATCACTATCCATCACAGGAAATTTTCTTGTATAATATCCATGGTTGTTTGTCAAAAGTGATACTGCTCAGATTGAGAAGATATTATAAGCAAGCTTTTTTCTATCTGGTTATTTTATACCTGGATTATTATGAATATGTAGTAATGCTCAATAAACTTATGAGCAATCAGTAATCATTACTTCACAAGGAAAGAGTCATAGTTTGGATCTTTATTTTAAACCAGATCAATAAACCTTATCTTTGATTACAGCTAGAATAGATATTTGTATACCATTACTGCTTACTGATTGGTGTTTTGTTTATTAGACCCCAAAGTATTTTCTTTGCTTAAAGAAAATACCACTCATGTTGATATTATATGCTCTGAGAATCTATTCCTTATGCCACTCAGTAATATTGCATTCATCACTGTTTTCCAGTGTATAGTTTTCCTTTGTTCTCCATGCCTTAACTGAGGTCTCCAATGGTCTCCAACGGCAGCTGTTCAGGTGTATTTCTAACATTCATCTCCTAAAGGAATATGTTTGAACCTCATTTTGACAAAATTTTTCTTATATATTTAGGGACTAACACTCTTATAAGGGCAAACCATTGAAGCTTTTACAGTGTTTTAGCTCCTTTGTGAGTTTTGTTGTTGTTGTTGTTGTTGTTGTTGTTGTTTTTTGAGTTGGAGTCTCACTCTGTCGCCCAGACTGGAGTGCAGTGGCCGCTCCCGGCCACCGCAGCCTTGACCTGCTGGGCTCCGGCGATGCTTCCGCCTCAGCCTTCCGAGCAGCCGGAATTACAGGCATGTGCTACCATGCCCGGCTGATTTTTGATTTATTGTAGAGATGAGGTCTCGCTGCCCAGGTGGGTCTCAAACCCGCGGGCTCAGGCAATCCACTCACCTCAGCCTCCCAAAGGCGCGGGATTACAGGCTGAGCCACCGTGCCCGGCTCTTTGTGAGTTTTATAAAAATATTCCACATGGCAAGTAACAGTGATGAATACATAGCTCATTTCAGAAAAGATGCTTCATCACTACACAGGGAGTTCACTGGTTTAGATGGGAGCTTGATGTGATTTTGATGCCATGCTCAACTCCTTCCATGCTCCCTCTTAACAGAAGACTTTGCTTCCCATTTTAGTGAAAATGGAAGAAGTTTTCACAAACTCCTACCAGTATCTGTGTCTGTACTCACATGCTCTTCTTTCTTTCTGGTCATTATGAAATTACTAAGCTCCTATCAAAGATAAATCCTTCCAGTTGTGTACTTAATGTAGTCTCTCTGCCTACCGAAGGACTTTGATGCAGCAATATCTCTTTTTCTGCATCGTAAATATATTCATTAAGATTGAAAAGTCTTAGGGAGGAGGAGGTATGGCAGAGGGTAAATCAACAGTTCTTTTTTGGAATATCCTATGAAATGCCTGCCCAATGTAATTTACAAGTGGAGATATAATATTGGCAGATACATAAACGAGTTTGATGTACAAGGCAGGTCTCAAACACAGACAGGCAATTTTGGAAGTCAAAAGTATATAAAGGGTATTGAAAGCCATGAGCAGTGACTGGGTAAGTACACAAAACAAGAAATTCTTGAAGAGTTCATTGGGAAGCCAGCAAAGTAGAGTGATTTTGAATGATCCACAGGACAGAAAGAAATACAATGTAGTTAAGAACAAACAAGAAGTGTTTCAAGAAGAAGGGAGTGGTCAATGATGCTGAGTGCTGCTGAGAAATACATAAAAAAGAGGATAAATGTGAATGCTGGACTTAGCAACAAAGTCATCTTCTTTTGGCAATAAAGTTATCGTGAAGAGGAAATGAGAAACTGACTGGTACTTGGAGAGGGATGTCCATTGTGAAGGAAATGCCAAATAATAAGTGTGTTGGGAAAATGCTGTAAAATCTCCAAAGCAGTGAAGAAGTTATACATGAAATTAAGACAGCAAACATAGATGACATTTTTAAAGGTAGTACTGAAGGAACTAAAAAATAGTGAAGGAAGATAAATACTACATCTAGATTAAGATTGTTTAATAAGTCAATAATTATTATTTTATTTTATTTCAGAGTTGTGGGGTATAAATGAGGGTTTGCTACATAAGTAGGCTGCATGCAGGTGAAATTTGGGATTCTAGCTGGCCCTCTCTTCCCTTGGTAGTGGACTAGGTACCCATTGTGTTGTCACATGCTCCCTTTTCTCCGTCTTCCCTTCTTCCTCTACCAATACCCAGCGTCTGCCAATCCCAACCTTGCGCTAGTGTGACTAGTATTCAGGACCTGATTATGAGTGAGAATTTGTGGTATTCAGTTATTTTTTTCTCTTATAGCTCACTTAGTATTATGATCTCCAGTTGCTTTCAAGTTGCTATGAAGGCCATGATTTTCTTCTTCATGGATGCATAATATGCTATTGTATATATGTACCACATTTTCTTTTTCCAGTCTACTAATAATGGACATCTGGGTTGGTTCCTTGTTTTTGTTCGTGTGAACAGTGTGGCAATAAACTTGCATGTGCAGGTGTCTTTTTGGCTGAGTAATTTATGTTCCTCTAGGTATATTCCCAGGGGAAGGATTGCTGGATTATATGGAAGCTCAATTTTTAGTTCTTTGAGAAATCACCACAATACTTTCCATAGAGGTTGACCTACCTTACATTCTCACTAACAATGTAGAGGTGTTCTCTTTTCTCTGCAGGTGCACCAGCACCTGTTGTTTTTTGACTTATTAATGATAACCATCCTTTCTGGTATTAGATGGTATCTCATTGTAATTTTGATTTGAATTTGTCTGATGACTAGTGGGACTAATCATTTTTTCATGTGTTTGTGAGGTGCTTGCATGTCATCCTTTGAGAAGTTTCTGTTCATGTCCTTTGCCCACTTTTTAATGGTTTTTTTCCCCCTTTTGGTTTTTTTGAGTTCCTTGTAGATCCTGAATGTCAGGTCTTTGTTAGATGCATCGCTTGCATTATTTTTTCCATTACATGGATTGACTCCGTACACTATTGATGGTTTCTATTGCTGTGCGAAAGCTTTTCAGCTTGATAAGTTCCCATCTGTCTATCTTAGTTTCTGTTGTGCTTGCTTTTGAGTACTTGGTCATTAATTTATTGCCTACTCCAATGTCCAGTAGGGTGTTCCTTATATTTTCTTCTGAGAGTCTTATAGTTTGAGGTTATACGTTTAGGTCCTTGATCCAATTTTAGTTGATTTTTGAATATGGTAATAGGTCGGGGTACAGTTTTATTCTTCTGCATGTGGGTAGCCAATTTTCCCAGCATCATTTCCCCAGTGTTTGTTATTGATGGCTTTGTCAAAACAAGTTGGTGTTTTTATTTCCAGAATCTCTGTCCTGTTTCATTGGTTTATGTGCCTATTCCTGTATCAATACATGTATTATTGGTTACTGCAGCTTGTAATATAGTTTAGAGCCAGGAAGTGTGATACCTTCAGTTTTGTTCCTTTGGCTGAGAATTGCTTTGGATATTTATGCTTATTTTGCTTCTGTGTGTATTTCTGTATTGTCTTCTCGAGGCCTGTGATAAATGACACTGGCAAATTGATGAGTATTGCACTGAATCTGTTGATTGCCTTGAGTAGGATGGACATCTTGACAATATTGATTCTTCCAATTCACGAGCAAGGGATGTTTTTCCATTTGTTTGTATCATCCTTGATTTCTTTGAGCAGCATTTTGTAGTTAACATTGTAAAGGTCTTTCACTTCTCTGGTTAGGTGAATGCCAAGATATTTCATTTTGTTTGTGGTTATTGTAAATGAGATTGTGTTATTTATTTGGTTCATAGCATGCTTGTTGTTGATGTGTATAAATGCAACTGTCTTTTGTGCATTGAATTGGTAACCCGAGACTACCAAAATCTTTTAACAGTGTGAGTATGTGTTTGACAGGCTCTTTAGGGTTCTTTAGGTATAGAATCATGTTGTACATAAAGAGAGATCATTTAACTTCCTCTTTTGCTGTTTGGATACCTCTGAGTTCCTTATCTTGCCTGATTATTCTCTCTTCCTTGGTCCTAGGGCGTTCAAAGGGAACTCTGTGGAATGCAGGGTACTCCTTCTGTCCAAAACTGTTCAAACCACCTGAGTTAACTGGTGACTGAGTCCATTCTTTCTGTTTCTCTCAATGAGAGTTACACAGGTCAGCTACTCCCAGGTGGCCACCTGGGATTTCAGGTCAATAAGTCAATAATTATAAAAATTGTTAGAATTTTTTAGAACTATGGACAGAGAAGAGCTCTGAGTAATGTCCCCCAGGATAGGTAGAGACAGACTGGTTTTCTATAAGAACAATCAATATTATTGATGCCTCTGAAATTTATCTTTATTGTACCTGTTATTAAAAAAAAGTATGTACTTTAATTTAACTTTGAGAAAAAATACTTTTTATACCAGACATTTGTTTTTAAATTTAAAAAATGCACTGTGAGTTTATCATGAAAAAAATCATAGGATGGATTCTTCCACAACTATTTTCTTTAATGGAATTCCAGATACTGGTCATTAAATACAACTTTCACTGGTTAGTGTGTAAAGCTTCAATGCTTACCATGATCAACCCAAGCTGTTAGTTACTGTTTTCTTTTTCACTATAACCTGAAATCATTAGCAGATAAAAAATAAGAATTTCCCCTGCTTCATAGCTACAGATTAAAGTCTTATCAAACATCACAGGAAAAAATTAAGATTCAGCAGATTTCAAGGTTAGATGATGAGTACTAATTTTATTCCTGTTTAACTAATTATTAACTTTGATATAGTAATCAGGAATTTATATTGTTTGTGTTGCTAATTAACATTGCTGAAAACCAACAATGATTATAATTATTATTGTGTAAGGGACAGTGCTTTGCACATAATATATAAGTAATATGAATCTGTCATTTTATTTCAAAAGAAGTACATAGAATTTATGCCAATACTTTTTATGTTCACTTATTAGGAAACACTATCATTTGTTGCAAATCAGGCCTCTGTAACTAAATAGTGAGATATTCAGGCTAATCCCAATACTGTATAAGGAAGCATTTGTCCTAGATATATGAGTATAAAGGATAGAATGAATCCTATTTTCTTCTCGATCTTGGAGTGACAATTGGATTATCTTCAGTAGTAAAGGATAAAAGATGATTAGTGAGGTAGCTATAGAAATATAACTAAAATTCTCTTCATTGTATTGATCTTGCTCTTCCTCTGATTATCATTTATTATCTATTATGCATATAGTCACCATACCTGGAAAATGGGGCCTCATTTTGAAAGCCTCATCCTCCCCGTCATTTCCCATTCTCACCTCCAGAGTATTGTTGATGTTAATGCACTGTTTATCATACATGTATTAGAACAGAATTTTTAGGTATATTAATCTTAGATCATCTGCTGGGCCTCTATTGGCATATAATTAAATATCTGGGAGATAGGTATGATTTCTTCTCAATACATTAATTTGGGGAGATAGTTGTCCATCCTTTAAGATAAAATAAACGATCACATTGGGTTATAGGTGTTTATACTTCCTTTGTAAGTGATGTGAGAGCAATGTATTTGCAATTCATTTCTAATATGTAGATAAGAAGATATATTATTACAAAATTACCTTAATCTCTGTTCCAGCTTCCCCTGGGAAAAGAGAAAACAAGTTGATTTAATTTTGACACTCATACCAGTAATTCCATTCAAAATTGTGTAACCTGGAATTAGTCATTGCATCAAATATCAAGGACTAATTTTTTGTTATCATTCTATCTGCCTTTTTAAGCATGTATGTTTAGGAAGGTATGCTATTTCTCTTAGTTGATTCATCTATGAAATGGACTTATTTATGAAATGGATATACACTTGTTTTATCTACATCTCAGAGTTCTTATAAGACTCAAACAAGTTAATTTATGAAAACATGATTTACCATGTATAAAGCATTAAAAATGTAAGGTTCTATTTTTATTAACACTAGGTGGGCTTAATGTTTTCTCTATTCTACAAGTTTCTTTAAGGTGTTAATCTTATAAAAGATGAATTGAATGTTCTAAAACTTAAGCAACTTAGCCCAGATTTTATATCCATTTATTTATTGTGAGACAAGTTATGTTCCATGGAAGAAATGCAGGTCATCACATTTTATAAAGGTGAGAACACATTGTAGAAGCATCATAAATATTAAACAACCATATAAGGTGTTTGGAAGTATCTATTAAAATACATTGCTGTGTCTCTGAAACATATCTTAGCATACTTTAAATTATTAATAGATGTTTTTATAAAATACTGACAGTAATATGAAGCCCATTCATGTATTTTGGGGCCTTTGGGATTCCTGGTGATAAATGAACATAATTCTAAAAGAAATATTTCTTTTCATAAAAATACGTGTGAAAGTGATTCGTGCAGTTTTCAATAAATCATTACTTTGTAGGTTAGAATATTTTATTTCTTTTTCCAAGGTAAGGTTAACAGGGATATAATATATAGAAAAAGGAAGGGGCAATGTCTAGTCATCTTCTTATGCCTTATGCCACACGTGAGTTTGAGTTTAATGTGGTGAGTTGTCGTCTCAAGAAAGGTTTTTCACTGCTAGAAACGAGGATGGCTTTGAAGCTGAGCAGCAATGTTCTATTTGATTTTCTCAGATAAAAAAATTTCCCTTCCTGCCCTCCACAAATAGATGTCAATTATGTATTAGTGCAAATGCTGTTATTTGTTTACTGCTAAATGGTGAGTAATAAGAAATGTCACCAGTGTAGCATAGAAAAAAAGGAATTCCAAGAGAGGAAGCTGCCCTTGCGAAAGGGGAAAAAAGTGACCCAAATGAATGCAGAAAGTTTGAAACCTCAAGCAAGTGACAATTTAATTATATGTCTTATATGTGGAGGGGATGAAGTTCTGGAAGAAGTGTCAATGGCCTTCCATTTTAAATCCCACCTTTTGACTATTAGGTATTATAGTATTGCCCCAGTATTATAGATTAAGCAAGTTACCTAAACTAAGATGCAGTTAGTGTTCCAAGGGTACAAATTAAGTGGTGGGATGTCAAGTGATGAAGAAATCAGTTCCTTGATATTTAGAAAGAAACTGTATTAAATAGTTGAATGCAGTAAAATGTCAACTAACTTTAGGGGCATTTAAAGTTTCCATCCCTTGGGCAAACATTTTCCCCTTGTAGATCCTAATGTTTTACTGGACACTCACTAGAAGCTCTCTGTACATGTGTGTTACTAGTTCCCTTTCAAATAGTCTTTCAATGCTTGCTTACTTATAACTGACAGTTTTACTCTCTCTTCAGCTGATGAGTATTAAGAATCTCCCCTGCTGGTCTGAGTTCCAGGAGAGGTCATCACCACTGCCAATCACAAGGCAATTGTTGGAATGAATCTTTGGCCGTCCTTCTGTATGAAGTGAAACCCGTGCTTTCGGTGTATTAAGGACTGGAGTGTGGTGGTTCCGAGCCTTTGCTTGGAACAACTGATCTCTCCTTTCTTGTAATGCAATTTGTGCTCTTAATAAGCTTAAAATTTTAAATAATTTCAGATCTACAGAAAAGTTGCAAAGGTATTACAATTTCCACATACCCTTCACTCAGTTTCCCCTAATGTTAACGTCTTACATAACCATCCATAATGCATTCATCAACACTAAGATGTTAACAGTGATGCAGTCCTATTAACTAACTAAAGTTTACCGACTTTTTTCGTATTTCATCAGTATTTCCATGAATGCCCTTTTTCTGTTCCAGGATCAGAGAGATGCTTTTATAAATTAAGTTGCTTGGTGTGTCTACTCTGCTCAAAACTCAACAATGACTCCATATTACTCTCAAAGTAAAAGCCAATGTTATATAGTGACCTACAATGAACTACATCATTTGTCTTTCCATACCCAATTACCTTTTTGGCTCCTTCTCTAATTCCTCCAGTCCAGTCTCCCCTTAGTTTCCTATGTTGCATTCAGAATTGATCTTCTTGCTCTTCTTTCTTATTTTATTTTATTTTTTATTTAGATTCAGGGGATACAAGTGCATGTTTGTTACGTGGGCATATTGCATACTGGTGAGAACTAAGGTTCTGATATTCCCATTCCCTAAATAGTGAACACTGTACTGGATAGGTAGTTTGTAAACCCTCACTACCCTCCTTACCTCCCCTCTTTTGATGCCTGCAGTGTCTATCATTTCCATCTTTCTGTCCATGAGTACCTATTGTTTAGTTCCCAGATATAAGTGAGAATATGCTGTGTTTGGTTTTCTATTTTTGATTTAGTTCACTAAGAATAATGTCCTCTAGCTTCACTCAATTTGCACAAAGGGCATCATTTTCTTTTTTTTATGCCTATGTAGTGTTCTGTGGTGAATATGTACCACTTTTTTATGAATCCAGTCTACTACTGATGGGCACTTAGGTTGGTTCTGTGACTTTGCCATTGTGAATAGTGCTATGATGGGCGTAGGAGTGCAGGTTTGTTTTTTTTTAACGTAATGATTTCTAGGTGCACTCCTGCCTTAGGGCTTTGCATTGATGCTTTTCTGCCTGTGGTATTCTTCCTCAGAAATATTTGAGGCCGATTTTCTCATCCTCTTCAAGTATTTGCTTAAATGTCACTTAGAATAGGTTTAAATTGCAGATAAGTTGTAAAGATAGTACAGAGAGTTCAAATACCATACCCACTTTCCTCTATCATTAACATCTTAAACTGTTACAACTAAGAATTCAACATTGTTACAGTAAGAAAACCCCACACTTTGTATTTTATTTTTTCCTAATACCCTTTGTCTGTTCCAGGATTTTATCTAGAATACCACATTACATTTTTTTCAAGTCTCCTTGGCCTCCTTTGGCTTATGACAGCTTCTCAGAGCTTGCTTTGTGTGATCTTCACTGTTTTGAAAAATGTGCTTCAGATATTTTGTAGAATGCTACTCAATTTGAATTTATCTGATATTTTTCTCATGGTTAGATCGAGGTTATGGGTTTGTTGTAGGAAAAACACAGGGGTAAAGTGCCATTTTCATTGCATTATATCAAGGGAACATACTGTTGATGTTGACCTTGATCACTAGGGTGCAGGTAGTGTTTGTCAGTTTTCTCTACCGGAAAGTTAACTTCTTTCCTCTCTTCCCATACTGTACAGTTTGGAGAGAAAGTCACTATGTACATCCCATACCTAAAGAGTGGGGAGTTATGCTCCACTTCCTTGAGAGTGGAGTATTTATATAAGTTATTTGGAGGTTTTCTACATAGCAGATATGTCTATTTTTTTTTTCATTTATTTATTTGTCGGTTCATATATATCGGTATGGACTTGTGAGTATTTATTTAATGATTTGGGTTCTAATCCTATGCTGCTTATGTTTATATGCTAGTTTATTAATACATTTATTTATGTAGCTCTAGCTTTTTCATCTTTGGTCATTGGGAACTCTTTCCGTTAGCTCCTGTGTCTCTTGGGCATGCCTGATATTTTTCATTTATAAGTACTTTCTTATTTTTTAGTGCTACAAGATGCTTCAATCTCATATTGTATATTCTCTGCCTATGCCTTATAGGCAGCAATTTCTTTGAGAAGCCTTGGTTCTTTATATATGAGAATGGTAATAGAAACCAAGATCTAGGTTTTGGTTATATCTGTTGTGACTACAGTGTTAGTTGCTTGTAGGCCTTGTCAGTGGACAGAGCTAAGAATATATGTGTGTATACTAACTCATGTATATATATACCTGACTAAATTTAATTCTGTATCTATCCATGTGTATCGATATCAAGCTAAACATGAGTTAATATCGATGCCTCTAAATCTATTCAATACAACATGATTTGTTCTTTCTTTCCCCCCTTGCTTATACGTAACCTCCCAGCGAGAAACCTAGCTCCTACCATGTGCCTCCATTTACTTGTTGGTTCATTCCCAGTGTAAATGTACAGCTGCATCAGAGTTGTTAACTTGTACCTCCATGAGACTTTACAACTAGAGTATTGTCTTTATGTATCTTCCTTTTTGCCCAGCATAATTCAGATCAGTGACTTTTACTCTCCCCTTCAATTAGGTTATGGCATACATTTAAAGTCAGATGATGTTATTACAGTATGAATTCTATCCTTGCATCCCCTATCTCCTGGTTGATAATTTTAATTGCGTATATTAAAGTTCATTGCATTATGAATTTTAACAAATGCATAGCATTATGTATTCGCTAATACAGTATGATAATGATTAGTTTCACCACCCTATACTAGCCCCAATGTTTCCCTTACTCAAACAATACCATTTCTACAATCCTCTTTCCCTGTAGTCTTGCTTTTTTTTCTATTAGTATGTCATATTAATGGAATCATATCATATGTGACCTCATCAATCTGGTTTCTTTCACTCAATAAAATGCATTTAATTTTCATTTATATTGTTATGTGTAAATTTATAGCTAATTTCCTTTTCTCTCAAAAAAGTATGGGTGTATCGCAGTTTGTTAAAAAATGAAGCCATCTTCCCTGTACATTTAATATTTTATATTTAGTTAAATGACACGGGGGCTGTGGCAGAGCAGAGTTTCCTTCATCCAGCTTGAATGGGATTTCCCTGATGCCAGCTGGCAACATTAGATTTCCTGGAGATTAAACCTTTTGCTCCCTAAGTGAGAAGGGTTTAAGTGAGTTTCACAATGGCTACTCTTCCCCTTCTTCAGCTAGGTCCAGGTGTGGGGGTAGTCTGAGGTGGGGGAAATTCCTAGGATTTTTGATCCTCTGATAGCCTGGATTCCTGTAGGAAAAGTCAGTAAAAGTGTGGGTACTTCTACATGACTGTGACTCCCAGAAGCCACTCACTGTCATGATCATCCACACTCAGCTTCCAGTAATTCATCACATTTTCTAATTTTCCAGCTTATGTGGTATCTACTCAGTGACTCCTGCTCCAGGTAAGCAAATGCATGGATGGCAGTTTGCCCTGCAATCTCAGTTCTCTGATGAGTCCAAAAATATTTGCTGATATATTCAGCTTGTCCAATTCTTTCTTCTTGTAAGAAAAAGAATGAAGAATGATGACTTTCAAAGTCTTTATATGTCTGCGCTGAAACCAAAACCCCTGCAATGCAGTTTTAATAAATTATGGCATCTTGTTTTTAACTTATGAGTCAGTGGTTCCTTGTCTTCTAATTCAGATTCTACTGTCTTCTAAGACTCAAATATTCAGTATGCTCAACTACAGTATATGGCATGCACAATATATTTATCCAAGTCTTTGAAATGGTTATTTATTATTATTTAGATTGAGAATTAAAAGGGGTTTAGAGATTACTTCTTCCTTCCCTTTCATATTAGTGACTAGGACATTGATATTGATTGTATGATCCACTAAAGATAATTCAGTTTATTACATAACTGGGGGTCTATTAACTGTAGGAATGAACAATAAACACATCACCTGGCATGCTCATTTATCCCCAGTGGCTTTAATATTAAGCAAATTTATGTTTAACTCCTTTATCAGCCTTCAGTTGCACAAAGTATTTTAATAATGATCTCTTACATTCAAATAAAAACACTTTTACATATGTTTCATATTTTTTGACCCTTGTTATAACCCAATCATAAATAATTATTATTTTCAATTAGTTTATATCTATATCAATTAATTATAAATTTATCCTGGAGTTCAAAAAAAGGGAATGATTTGTTAAAGAGCATAAGACAGAAATGGAGGAAAAATCAGGACTGCAACTCAGTTCTTATCATTTTAAACCTCACATTAGGATCTTCCCCACTTGAGAAACCAGCTGCTTTTATCATGATGCTGACCACTTGATGTAACTGCCTGCACTATTCTTAGTACAAAAGAATGCACACCTGCTTCTCAGCTTTGCAAAACATGCTTCCCAGGGCAACCTTCTGTACAAAATGAATGCTCAGTAACGTTGTCCATCAATCAAATCTTTCATTTGCAGTTACTTTTATTATGGGCTACAACTGCTAAAGACAATAGAAACAAGCAAGAACATCTTTTTGTAATGTTGAATACAATTGGGCCTTCTTGAAGTGGTAGGCGAATATTTATTGGAACCAACCATGTGTACTAAGTTTTTTGTTACCCAGTTTGGACATAATTACACTTCCTTTTTTGCTTTCCTACTGTAGCATTTTCTCTTCTGCTATATGTTTTCTATCTCTACTGTGAATTGTGGTTAATTGTGGACATAGGCATTTTCTTTCCTAAACTGGAAATACTTTAAGGAAAGGTATTCCATCATTATATCCATAGGGTTTAACAAAGTGGCTGACTCAGCATGGATACTCACTAGTGTTATGACTTTGGGAAGCATGTGTTGATTTGTATTATGTTTAGTAGATTTCATTACTGGGTTTTAATCCTCAAAAAGGTTATTTCCAAGAGTACAAGGCCCATTCAGCCTTAAATGCTCCAGTTATTTTTGTCCAGGTAAATTATAGTGCAGTAAGAAAGTACAGAAAATTTAAAATTCCAGTTTCTTGTATATCCAGCCCAAAGACTTAAAAGAGTTGGGGTAAACTCACAAGAGCACATATTCAAAGAACTCTGATTGAGTTTTCTTTATACTGCTTCATATTTTTCCCCTTCCAGTTCAAACTATTTCTTTTCCTTATCTGCTTTCATCTGACAAAACACCGCAACTGGGACATATTGTTAATCTTATTTTCCCTCTTTGTTCACCAAAATATGTGTGATCACTTTTGCTTCACATTCCACCTATTGGCTTGGCATGGAGCAGAATATTGCAGAACAAAGCTTTCCATAGTAATTCAGGGAGTAAGGGTACCCAGAAGTCATACCCAGAAGCTATCTGTAAGACGTTATGGAATGTTCTACTAAATTCCATTATTGCAATTAAAATAATTTCACTTGCTTAAAATAGTACTTTGCACACATAACATGTGCAAAGTATTGCAGTACATGTTTAAAAGAAATAGCATATTCCAAAGTTTTACTATTAATACATTTTTGTTACTTGTTTATTCAGTTTTTTCACTCACTTTTGTAATATGCTACACATCTTGACCAACTATATAAGATCATAATACCTGGTCTGCCCTCTGTAATAGATACCTAAGTCTACGCATTTTAGGAGTCTTTAAATAAAAATACCTACAACTTTTAACTCAATACTTATTTATTTAGCTCTGGAGGGTGATTTCTTTTATACAAGTACAAGTATACAACTTTACAAGAATGTGAATGATATATTCATGTAAAAAGTTTAATGCAGTTTTTTTTTTCCATTTTTTTAGTTTTCTTCCCTGTTTCTCCTCTTATTTTTGATCCTCATTATATTCTCCCAAGAAAGTAGCCCATGCTAACAAAAACTTTGAATACTTGTTTTTCTCTCCACTAACATTAACATGTATTAGATTATATATACTGCTATAGGAATCATGTTTCTTTGTTTTAAAAAATTAGAACCATACTATGTAAAGTTTCCTGCATCTTACATTTTTCACTCATTGTCATTCACTTTGTAGAGTACCTGCCATGCCAACTGGTCCAACTCCAATTCATTATTCTAAAATATTTTAATTCTTGTGTGCAGTGCATAGTGTGGATATACCACAATTCCTGAATTCATGTCATTCAGTTTGTTTTCAACATTAAAATAAACATTATATTTAATGTATTTCAGATAGATGATAGCTAGCTAGCTAGATAGGTAGACAGAATGAACCTCTAAAAATAGGGCTTTGTATCTATGGGGAAAATTTCCAGGAGTGGGATTGCTGTGCCAAATTTAATATTTAATATTTATTTAACTTTTAGGATTGTTATGGGTTGAATTGCATGCTCTAAAAAATATGTTGAAGTCATAACCCATGGAACCTGTGAATGTGTCATTATTTGGAAATAGGACCTTTGCTAATATAATTAAATTTACATGAAGTCATAACGTATTAAGGTGGGACCTAATGCAATGACTGGAGTCATTATAATAAAAGGAAAATTTGGGCTCATACACACATGGGAGGAGGACATGTGAAGATGGAGACAGAGAATGGAGTGATGCATCTGCAAGCCAAATAATGAGAATTGTCAGCAACTACCAGAATCAAGGAATAAATAAGGAAGTGTCTTTTTCTACAGTCTTGTGAGAGAGATTGCCTTGCCAACACCTTGGTTTCAGACTTCTGGCATTGAGAACTGTGAGAGAATATGTTATTTTAAATCAAGGTTGTAGTTCGTTATTAGAGAAATCCTAGAAATATATAGCTATTACAAGAGTAGTGTCCCCAAAGCGAGGTATTCTTGCCTTATTTTCTAATTTATACTGGTGATTATTTTAGTGACTATCATTTAGTGCATTTTTTTGTTGATTTTTGGTAAGAAGACTTTGATAAGTAATTTCCTCTTATTCTTATTTTGCATATTATTATTAAGACTCTGGATTTTAAGCCAATGATTTTTCATCATTTCTTGATATGACCACAGAGCGTTCCTAATTTCTTTTTTGATAGAATGGATCATGTTGATAACTTTTATGATAATCAAACCATCCTTGCATTCCCAGGATAAACCCTACTTAGACATAATGTGCTATTCTTCTAACTTTATTTTCAAGATTTTATTTTGAATGCTTCTTCTCTATCTCTAAGAGAGATTGGGCTATACTTTTAATGGCTGTTAGTAAGTTGCTGTTAAAGTATTGCTAGCATCATAAAATAAATGGAGTGTTCATCTTTTTCTATTCACCTGAAGTACTTTATATTACACTGAAATTAACTTTTTTAACCTTAATATTCTAATATCACTTATAAACCTCTCTGATTCTTGTGAATATTAAAAATGTTACTTGGATGAATTTAATATTTAACTAAAGTAGAAAGTATTATATAATGAACTTCTTTATAACACTACCCAACTTTAACTCAAATCAGAATTTTAGTTGGTAGAGAACTTCAAACGCCAATGATGGTTTATGATTTTAACTACATTTTATGATATTAATGACCTTCTATTTCTTTTCAAAAGTTAGACATTTTGCCTAAGTGTAAAGTTAAATTAATCTGTGACTTCTCCACTTGTCTTCTTAAGTAAGTTCATCAAACATTAATTGGTAGTAGTACGATGTTACGGCTTCCCTTCAGATGATGGGAACTAAAGACTTGGGTTGGACTAAAATCCTAGCCTCCTAAGATACTGATCATTAAGTGTCAGTTTCCTCAACTGTAAAGTTGGGATAATGACAGTGTCTCCTTCCTAGGATGACTGTGATGCTTAAATGAGATAGTACATATAAGACATATGGTAGATGCTGTAGGTCATCATCTAGACACCCAAAAACTGAAGCAATCATTCTCATAGATGCTTAGAGTTGGCTGTGGATGGCTCACAGCTGTGTTCTTCCATGGGATTGCCTTCAGCTGAAGGGAGCTGCTTTGAACAAGGTTATGTCCCATCTTTGGGGCAGCGTAAGACCAAAAATTTATTGATTTTTCCTGGTCATGAGCCATTCAACTTTCAAGCTCCCAGTGGCATTGGTTAAAGCTTCTGTTACAACTACTGTGTCCAACTTCTCTTGCTACCCTGTTCTGCTTCCCTCACCCTCTCACAGGAGTTGGTAACAAGAGAATGCCTATAAGACTACCGCTTGCCACCTATCCCAAGAGTCTGTTTCCAGGGGAGTATAGCCTAAGACAATGCTTAGAACAGCATCTGATAAATATTTGAACATGCTAACTGTTACTATGAATTACTGTTATTATTATCATATATCTCTGTGCTGTCTTTCCTGCTAACCTCAGAAAGTCTGCCCAACAGTGCACTCAGCGGTAGAGTTCACTCATGCTTTTTCCATTGGAATCACATTTGTTTCACATGGGTGCTTGTGTTCTGACTCTGAGCACAGTGATGATTTAAGAAGGTTTACAAAACCTAACATAGAGGATTTTTCCATCTGAGTAGAATAATAGCATTTACTATTCAATATCATTAAACACCACAAAGTAATATAATTGGTTGGTTGTGTTTTGTGGATTCAAAGTTCTAGGATATGATGGTGCAAGCTGACAGACAAAACAGATTTAGAGCCAAAAGTTAAAGGAGAAAAATAAAATAAGCATAAAATGTTGATAAAATATTGATTAATGTTTTTTCTAATTCTGAATTTTAACGAACCTTTTCAATTCAGCTTGTAGGAACCTACATTGAAATTGGTGCATGTGGGTGCATAATATGGCTCTAAATGGGTAAGTATAGGCTATTTTAAATATGTAAGTAGACATATTTCAAATAATATATGTTTATCAAGAAAGTGAAACAATTATGTGGCTATTGTGGCTAATTGACAATGGACAACAGTGCCTAAATTTGGTATGAGGAGGATGGAGTATTTCTACCCACTTGACTTTTTTCCCTAAGCTCTCTCTACAAAACAGATTTACCATCCATCCCCAAAACTCTCAAAAGTAATTTATAGAAAATCCTGGGAGGCTAACAAATTGACATTAACATGATTTTTAAATTATCATTTTCTTTAATTTTTGAATTTAAATTCATCAAAAGTGGGCAATGTGGTCCAATTATTCTTCAGGCAATGAACAGTTTTTTTTTTAAAGTTTTATTATTTTTATTTCAGTAACTTTAGGAGATACAATTGGTGTTTGGTTAAATGGATTCATTATATAGTGGTGAAGAAGTCTGAGCTATAAGTGTATCCCCCACAGGTGCATTGTTGCCTATAGGTGATTTTTCATCCCTCTCTACCCTTTCCACCCTCCTACTTCTGAGTCTCCAATGGTCCATTGTGTCATTCTACATGCCTTTGCAGTTCCTTAGTCTAGCTCCCACTTATAGGTAAGAATATGCAGTGTTTGGCTTTCCATTCCCGTGTTACTTCACCTAGGATGATGGTCTTTAATATTATCCAACTTGCTGCAAAATACATTATTTCATTCTTTCTTATGGCTGAATAGTAGTCCATGATGTATCTCTCTCTCTCTCTCTCTCTCTCTCTCTCTCTCTGTCCCTCACATTTTCATTATCTACCCATCAGTTTATGAACATTTATATTGATTCCACATCTTTGCAACTGTGAATTGTGCTATTATAAACAGATGAGTGCAGGAGTCTTTTGTTTTGTATAACGACCTCTGTTCCTTTGGGGGAAAAGTAGTGGGATTGCTGGATCAAATGGTAGATCTACATTCAGTTCTTTGAGAAATATCCAAACTGATTTCCATAGAAGTTGTCCTAATTATACTCCCACCGACAGTGTATAAGCGCTTCCTTACACCACATCTGCATCTATGGTTTTTGATTTTTTATTAATGGGCATTCTGACTGGTGTAAGGTGGTATCTCATTATGGGTTTAATTTGAATTTTCCTTATGATTAGTGTTGAGCAATTTTTCATATGTTTGTGGCCATTTGTATATCTTCTTTTGAGAGATATCTATTCATGTAATTTTCCCACTATTTAATGGGGTTGTTTGCTTTTTATCTTGTTAATTTGTTTGACTATTTTCAGATTCTGGATATTAGTCCTTTATCAGATATATAGTTTACAAGTATCATCTCCCATCCTGTGAGTTGCCTATTTATTATGTTGATTATTCATTTTGCTGTGCAGAAGCTTTTCAGTTTAATTAAGTTCCACTTGTTTAGTTTTGTCTTTGCTACTTTTGCCCATCTTCTCAAGTCCAGAGGCTGCTCTCTGTTTCCAGTGTGACCTGGGTGGCAGATGGGGGGTCGATTTCCCGCCTCCTAAACAGGATACCAATTTCCTCTCCCCTTTGCTCTCTGCAGGTCCCACTGTTACTTTGTGAGTTGTGAGAATGCATCCTTTGTCTCAACCTGCTCTGACTGCTGGGGATCTCTCTCTTCCTTGGTTTGCTTCATACGAGAAGCACAAGTCATCTGCTTCTAGGTAATCATCTTACTTGTCTCCTTCAGTTTAACTCTACAGGAAGTAATTTGTAAATTATTTGAGTACTGCTCTGATTGATGTCTTTTGAAGTTTCACAATAACCTTTAGAAAACTCCTGAGATATTGACTGTTTTATAATTTCATTTCAGAAATCCTCCAATGGGGAAAGCTTTGAGTAGCACACATGGTCATTAACTTTGTGTGGCGAGAAAAGTGGCAGAGGTAAATATATTCAAGAATTCCTGGGCAGTGGCAAACAACTCGGTTGGTTGGGCCTATAAATATCAGGAAGGGTACCTAAGATGATAGTTCCCATTCCAGTTGAGCCTGAACAGTTTCTTTTGTCTGTAGCATTTATTTGTACTGAAAGAATATTTCCAATACACAAGAGAGCATATTTTACATTCTTCTGGAAGTTCATTATTAAAGTTTGGCTGTCTATTCCTTACACTTGTGCTAGAATTTAATGGTTTAAGTATGTCATTGATCAATTAATCCTTATGAATATCCTTTTCTAGAATCTCTGGGATTTTTGACAATGCTGAAGAACAAGTGCAAACAAGAGCAAAATGGTTATATTGACCCAAGAAAATAGCATATTTGCTTTTAGTATTGAGCATTTCAAGTGAAAACTTAAGTCAGTTCTTAATTGTATAAACTAAATGTGTATAAATTATGAGCCCAATGGAGAAAAAGATCTGTTATCTCTACCAAAACATTGTATGATAGCAGAAATGAAGTGGCAAGATTAAGTATACTGCTGAAATAGCACACGTTTATTACATTTTTGCAGCCAATTTAATAAAAGTATTCTGCTAAAAAAAGCACAAAAGATTCTAGTAATAATTCAGTATAGAAATGTTCCTTGCAGCTTCACAGGCCATGCAAATCCCAATGTAGGACAAATTCATAAGCATCACGATTGACTTTTGAGGCAAATTTAAATTTCTAAGAGGAAAAATGAGTTGAATAAATTATTTCAAAACCTTCTACCTGTTTCTAAAGAAACAGTTTTATTTCATGAATAGTGTAGATGGGCCTGGAGACACAACAGAGCTATATTCTTTGGAAGATTGGCTTGAAATTTGGTTGGCTACGATTTCAGTTTTGAATGGCTACACTCATTCTCCAGTTTGGGCACCTTCAAATAAAAAGTAAATAGTCTAGAGGATGGAATTAAAAGAAATTTGGGAGTAAAATACAGTGATGCTAGAGACTACTTGGTAAGTTGAATTAATCTCAAATTTAGAAAGTTCTTTTTCAAAATATAATGTACTATGACATGTGCTAGAAATTAGAGAATCAAATGTGATGTCATCTGTGTGCCCTGTCTGTTCTTTGAAACCAGATCTATAAAACTATTGAACTGGTACATCAGAAGGAGCCACATCATGGTACAATATGATTAAGATTCCTCCCAAGGGCAGTTCAAAATCGGCCTTCAGATTTTTCTCCAGGTATGTATCTTCCTGCAGAATTGTGGTAATATTTTTTGCTTTATTATTATTATTTTAAAGTTTTATTCAACAAGGTCTGAAATGGCTTTAAGAGCAGTTTTTGTCCATGTTCTTAAAAAAAATCTGGATGGACCCTAGTAAGAGTGATAAAAGACTTACTATAATTGCAAGTCAGTGAATACTCAGTAATCACTTGCTAGGAATAAGGAGAAGGTAAAAATTTAATATTTATAAAATGGCTAATTTATGCTAGGCTTATCTCAAGAAATTCTACATATGGCATGTCAGTTACTCCTCTCATTTTGAAAGCTGAGAAAAATGAGGTTTAGAGAGTCACAAGCTGAGAAGCAGGAACAACATTTAGTGTGGTATAATATAAGCACCCATCCCTCACCCTCCTCAAGGAATTTGTAGATCTGTGGGGAGAAGATATACAAACATATGAAAATTATTTATGGCAGAGTAGACATTTTATCGACAGGGAGGTTTCAGCATGTAAATTGGCATACAGTCTTTATATCATATTTGAGAGTAACAGGATTTTACCAAAACTGTCCTAGTATTCAGGAAAGATACAATGGACAAAGTGGCTTTCAAATTCAACAAAAAGTCCCTGAAAACGCAGTAGGACATGTCTAAGAAAAGACAATGTGAAAGGCATTTCCAGTGGTGGGACTCTCACGTGCAAAGACCCACAAGTAAATAATCAAATGAGGGTCAGGAAGAATACAACTGAGTAGTGTGATTTTAAGAGATTAATAGGAGGAAAAAACCCTAAAATTAAGTTAGTTTATATAAGTTATATTTCAGCTCACATTGCCCCTTTGTTTACCATTTATTATATTTATAGAAGAATAAACCGAAGTCTCCTATTAATTTAACATGGAAAAACAGAAGAGTTGAAGAAGGATCATGGACATGAGAAAGGATACACTGAGAGTGATGTCAATGAAAATTTTATAAACCAAATTTTTTGCCATAGATTTAAAATTGGTTAATATAATATATGTCTAATCTGTCTTATCTCATATCAGTTTCATTTTTGTTATTGTAAGAAATTTTCATAAAATTGGTAACTTGAAACAACACATATTGGTAATCTCACATTTCTGAAGGTCAGAAGTTCAAAGTGGTCCTCAGTAGGCTAAAATCAAGGTGCTGGTTGGGCTTATTTTTTTCTGTGATTCTAGGAAAAAATTCATTTCCTTGACTTTTCTAGTTTCTAAAGCCTGCCTGAAATCCTTGGCTTGTGGCCCCCTTCTAGCAATCACATCATTCTGACCTCTGCTTTCCTCATCACATCTTCTTTTCTGACTCTGACTCTCCTTCCTCCATTTTTCACTTATAAAGACCCTCGTGATTACAGTGGACCCATCCGGATAATCCAGTATAATCTCTACAGTACAGGATCTTTATCTTAATCACATCTGCAGAGTCCCTTTTGTAATGTAAGGCAATATATTCATGAGTTCCTGGGATTAGGACATGGGCATCTTTGGGTGGATGTTATTTTGCCAATAATGCTAGCTTATGATGAAACACCATTACTTTAGATCCATCCATCCATCCATCCATCCATCCATCCATCCATCCATCCATCCATTCATTCTAAATGGGGAAATGCAGCATGTACATAGATGTGAATTAACTGTGCATATCTCTGTCTTTCCTGTGTTATTGAGCATTTATTAAACCCTCTGGGCCTCAACATCAACACCATTTTGAAAACTGAAATATTTACCAATCTCTAAGTTCTGTTGTGGAAATCAATGAGATACTCTAGGTAAAAAATATCTGGTGCAGTACCTATTACAGGCTATTAGCAAAAACAGCAGCAATGTCAACAATAATGGTAGTCTGTGATGAGTGCCAAAAATTTTAATAAGCATTAGTTATACTGAAGTACATAACATAGGCCAAGAGTTAGTTAGATTGAATAATTTTTTTAATTCACAGAGCACTATTTTGAGATGCAATAAAAGCATTATTGAAAATAACAGGGTTTGTTTATTTAGGTCTTTTAGCAATTCTGAATCAACTTCACTAGTAAGGTTTTCAACTTTCTTTGCAGTATTTTCATGACAGAGAGTGGGTTTTGTGTGCCCAAATATTTCTACAATTAAATTAAATTTTCAGAAATTTTAGTTTACTCCTGGCATTTGTATATTCAATGCCAGTCTCCTCAAGATGCTGTTGGGTGAGTACAATTTGCTTTTAGTTTGAGCAGATCCTTTTAAAGTTGTACCACAATAATGGGGAAGATTTTTGGTAACTTAGACATATCCTGAGGTTTATATTGAAAGACAGACACAGACAGTGCAACGTAACTCATACTCATAAATCCTTGAATATCCTTTAAAATGCTGACATAATTCCCACCAAATAGTTCTAAGATTCTTCTGAATATGTTATTTCTTTGAGCTCAAGGCAAATTGGTAATGAGAAATAAATGGAGTCTCCAGATGTTGTCTGTTCCATCCACATGCCCAATTTGCATCTGCATACCTGCACTCTGTGAATAAATAAGCACTACTCTTTTATTTCTGATTTTTTTTTAAATTTAAAGTTTCGAGTTCATTATGTCCAGCTGTCTTGTCATGTCAACAAGAAATTAAAACCTTGTAAACCAGTGGGGGCTCAACAAGTCAGATCTTTCAGAGTCCTTGAGCTCCACAAAGACCTGATTTAAAGAAAATACCTCAGAAAAGCTTTAAAAACACTTGACTGCATTGAAATACGCAAAATATTCATACTATCTCAAAGTAACCAATACACAGAAAACATAGGACACGTCCAACATCACACCTGCAATGTTCCAACCTAAAAAGTTTGCCACCCAAAGTTCTGTGTCAAATGATTTGATGACTGCCAGAAAACCAACCCTTTCTTTTGACGTTACACATTATTTTAAATGGTTTCATCATTCAATACAGGCACTAAATCTATGACCAATGAAAACTGTTTCTTCACTTACTCTACACATCTAAAATTTCTTACTAGCTGTGGTTATGCTCTCCTAATTACATGCAATATGGCTGGTGAAGCAATGTTTTCCTTAATACTGCAGATGGGTTGTCTGTGGCCTCAGGGTTTATATTTGAGGTTGCAGACCCAAAAGATACAGAGTTGTATGAGATCAGAATGTATTTGGGGATAGATGAATGTTCCATTTGACTGTATGGAAATAATGAACATACAGTCAAATTGAGCTGAAGGTACAATATGGAAGAGGGTTGCCATTTATGGAGTGTCCTATATGCCAGAATGTCTTCTAAGTACATTACATACACAATTAAATTATCTCCTCCTAACACTAACTCACAGCATGTACTGGTTGGAGGTAAGTGTCATAGAATACAATTAAGCAGGGAAAGGGGATGAAAAGTGTCAGAAGAGGTATGATGTGTTTGTAAAGAAGTGATCAAGGATAAAAGGTAACTGTTTAACAGAGACTTAAACTGGTGAGAGCATAAGTCATACGGTTATATCCATGAAGTAAAAACATTGAATGTAGAGAAAAACCCATGAAAAGACCACAAAGAGGAAGTGTGCCTGATGTGTGCTATGGGAACTGTAAGCTTACTTATTTGGCAGGGGGACTACTAGAAAAAATAAGGCAAAGATTAAAGGGAGAGTGGAAGATGAAGAACCTGTATATAAGGCTTTGTATGTTATAGAATGGGTTGTAGCTTTTACCCTCACGAAGCCCTGCTTGTCCTGCAGATAACTTTTCTAACCATTCTCCTTTTTGCTCTCAGCAGACCTTGGAAAGCAGAATCTATATTCTACACCATCCTGCATCCCTTGTTCTGTACCTTCCATTTGAGTCTGGCCAACTGGAAGCAAGTATTGCCAGGAAAACAGAGAAACAAGAACCTCTGTCTGGGTCATGTGTGGCCACAGCTACCGTCAGGCAACCTTCTCCCATGACACTGCCTTTCACCTTGTCTTAGTGACATTGTTCTTTGCCTTTGCCTATTCAGACCTGGGCAAGGATATCATCCTGCTGTTGCTAGTTGTTTCACTGTTCTTTATTGTTTTCTTTAACCCTGTAATATCCAAATATAACCACTTTATTAGACTCCTTACAGCTAAACATTTTGAATATGCAACCTCTTCTACTCTGCCAAAAACCCTTTCAGAAACAAAGTCATTGGGAAGTTTTGAGCAGAGGAGTAGCACAATATAACTTATGTTTTAAAAGAATCATGTTGGCTGCTCTTTTGAGATTTGACTCTAAGAAGACAGATGCAGGAGACTCTAAGCAGCGAGACTATTTAATAAAAATGACAAACTCTGGCAAAGGCTATAAAATAAACAGACACTGATCTAAAATATAACTAGAAGAACATTCATATTGTACAGCCATATTAAATATCACATTATCCTGAAATTTGTCAACCCTGAGTATTATAACTGATTGTGTTTTTTGTTTATTCTTTGCTATTTTCAATTGCCAGGTTGAGAGATTAAATTTTAAAACAATTCTTCTCAAATAAGGATACTTTGGCATTCACCAATCTCAGTCTTTTGTAATCTAAAATTTAGCCCTGAGCTCTAAAATTTTACAACTGATTAAATGCAAAACAATGCATAGAATCTTATAAATATCAAGGCAACTGTGAATGATCAAAGAACAACAGTGTTGCTATTCTTAAGGTCATAAAATGAACATTTTTGATATATATGAATAAACATGAGAGAGACAATAAAATATGGTGATATGTAAAAGTAAGTACTAAAATTGCTCAACTTGTAGTGAAAAGGCAGGATTCTCCAGCCAGCAACAAACCAGTTACCTGTATTGTCTCAGCAATAGTCTAAGACCTTTATGATACACCACTGCTCTGTATCTGTTGTTAGCACATGGAAGGTGTTTATTGCAGTACAGACGGGATATGAAATTTCTAAGGAGAAAAGAGTCAGATCTTCTCATGGGCCATATGATCTCACTGAGATGACAAGTACATCCCAAAGAATGAAAGTCAGTTGTGTTTTCTAAATCTTTTAACAGTGCAGCCTTAACTAGTCTATCCAAAAATGGCACTGTATGAATAAAGCAATTTTTATACAAAGTATTTTATGATTCTTAAAATTACTTAAATAACTTTTCATTTGCTATAAGAGGGATGTCAGTTGTCTGAAAACATCCTTCTTGTCAGATGTGAAATCTATATTCAGCTGTGACTCTGGGAAAAATTCTGGCTGCCCTTGTGACTTGCTCTCTTAGCTTAGTTTTACAGGGTAAGTTTCAGGTGGGAATGGATTTGGGTGCAGTTGAAAGTCACTTGAACCAGATGGCCACAAACAGGCCAAGTGTTCTGTGCCTGTTCAGCTCTTTGTTTGGGTCTGGAATAGAAGGCTTGCTGGCTCAGCACAAATAAAACTTTTTTTTAATGAAAGGGAGGTCACTCAGCCATGCCACCTGGCACCATTAAGAGGACCAGCTTGAACTGACCATGGTAAAATTAATACTTTGAGTGTAAAATCAACAGAACTAAAGGACAAATGTAGAGAGAGAAAAAATATCCATGTCATAAAAGAGACATCTAAAATAACCTCAGTGAAGGTTGATAGTGTTGTCCACCTAGGACCGTAAATACCAAAAAGTGACTACTTCTCTTTACATTATTTTACAACAAGCCAAGACAGGACAGAGGCAGATAAGCCTTTAGTAAATGCATTAAAAAAAATACAAGAGCGAGAAGGAAAATGAGTTTCCTGATGGTGTGCAAATCCTTTAAAGCCTGGTGACAACCACTGTCCTGGATCCAAGTTGGAGTTTTAGCTGATAGCAGAAATGTTACACCAAGTAATTGGACTTTCCTTTTATAAATTTCATGATATCAAAATATCTGTTTCTTTTCAAATCTATATACAATATCTGCAAGTATCAAGTTGAAATAATCTAATTTTCTCACGTCTTCTTAAGTAAGTTCATCAAATATCAAGTGTGTTCCTTTATTCTGAGGCAGAAGGAGGTATATATTATGTCTAATTATGAGTATGTAGAACTAGTATTTATACTAATTGAAACAGTTTCTGGGATTCAAGTTTGAGAATGTGTGGGAGAATCTAGGAAGCTAAGTACACTGGATGTTTGAAGACAAAATAAATGAGGTCAACCAGAGAATGAGATGAACACAAAAGGATGCCCTCAACTGATAACATGAAGGCCAGATTAAAATCAGAATGCTATTATGGTTGACTATGGGCAGGACAATTTCTAGTAAGAGTTGGGGGAAAGCTTTGTCTTCTGTTTGTCTCCCATCCAAGTACTAACCAGGCCTGATCCTGCTTAGCTTCCAAGATCAGACAAGATCAGGTGTATTCAGGGTGGTATGGCCATAGACTATCTACAGAAATGTCTACATAAGTGTCATCTTCCTTTTTCAACTCTTTAGCGACTAAGTACATAATCTTCTCTCCCACAGTGATGGGTAGCCTATTTCTATTTAGGGCTTTTTGGTCTTCCCTAAGAAATGCAAGTCTTTATTTTTGGTTTAAAAAAAGTTGGTAGAGTCCAATAAAGAAAGTTCATTTTAAAGGTCAGAGCAACCTTGCTGAATTGGGAGGGATTAGAAGAGAGAGAGGCTGGGCTTGGTGGCTCAGCCTGTAATCCCGCGCTTTGAGAGGCCGAGGGGAGTGAATTGCCTGAGCCCCCGGGTTCGAGACCCGCCTGGACACCTTGGCGTGACCTTATCTCTACAATAAATCAAAAACTAGCCGGGTGTGGTAGTGCGTGCCTAGAGTTCCAGCTACTTGGAAGGCTGAGGCGGAAGGATCGCCAGAGCCCAACAGGTCGAGGCTGCGGTGGCCGGGAGCGGTCACTGCACTCCAGTCTGGGCGACAAAGTGAGACTCCAACCCCCGCCCCGCAAAAAAAAAATTAAAAAAAAAAAAAAAAAGAAGGGAGAGAAACTGGCCTGAGTGGCTTGAGATTGGTGAGGGGTATAACTTACCATGTATCTCAAATCCTGGTTTCTCTACTTCCCATTTTCTCATTCTGTTTTCCCTAGCAATAGACTATATTTAGCACAGAAAGTAGATGCCATATGAATCTAATCTTTTGTTGTGTTGGAAATTGAGGAGGTGAAGGATTTTCTTGCATGGAGAAAAGGAAATCACAATAAAGGAAATGAAGAAACCAAAATGTAAAGCAAGAAGAAATTAAAGAATGAAAATTTCCAGAACCTTTCCAAATACTTGATTACAAATTCAGAAATTTTGTTGTTGTGCAGTAGTTGCTTTCACCTGTCATAATAGAGGATAAAGCACGTAGAAGAAAGTTTGTGTCTTTTCTTCAAGAAGAAGGAGTGCTATCATCTTCATGATTCTTATAACTGCTATTTCTGGTAATTCTAAAGCTATTAAATGCTATGAAACGCAAACTAGTTCTAATACATTCAAGGAGCAGCCAATTTACACAACAGCTGGGAAAAGAAAATCAAAGTCACTCCATTGGGCCAGGCTGAATCGTGAGAGAAGCATTTCATACCTCTCCAGCTGACGCAGCATGTAGATCAAACTGGCAGCTGTATTTTAGAGAAAATATGTCACAACAGACAGATGTAAGAAAAGGACAAATCCACAAAAAAGATCTTTTGAAAATGAATCGCTCTAGTAGGAAGACTGCAGAATGAGTAAGTAAAAAGTTAGGCATCATCCCCTCAATATTTAGAAAGCCCCTCATACCCACTGAAACCACCACAGAATGCAGGAAATTTTTAGAATTCTGTCTCACAGAAACAGAAGACATGAACCACAATGTCCTAAATATATTCATTATTGGTCTCTTTATGCTGTCCTTAGATTTAAAAAAAATTGCCACAGAACCGTTAATAATAAAATTTACATAAAGCCAAAAAGATGAAAGAACAAGGAATTAAAAAAAAGTATGTAGTTTTTGCTTGTAGCCAGTCAGGGCATACTACAACTTTTCATTTTGCAAATGTGCTAAATATAAACCTGTTGTCAAAATGACCTTGGCATGTTTATGAAATGTTGTAGTGAGTATATCTTGTGACAGACATTGTCATATGTGAACCCGGTTCTATTATTTGTTCCATTGGTACAGGAGGAAATAGTAACAGGGTGCTTAAGTAACTTTCCCAAGGTCACATAGTAAGTTGCAAAGCTGGGATTTGAACCCAGATCATTGAGATTCCAAAGATTGGATTTTTTCCCTCATTTTACTCTGCCTGGTGGCCACCTAGTTTTACTCGAACCATCCTATAATGGGGATATTGCTAAAGAGTTCTCAGTTGCCTGAGGCACAGTGTTCAAGTCTTGAAAAACTCAGAATGGTATCTTATCTCTTCCGCTCATTTCTCGTGGCAAGAAGTCCTAGAGTCATAAAGATTCAATCGAATTCCTTCTTTGGATGACAGCTATTCATATATTTGGAGGTGGCCAGCAACCTGATTCCATTCTAAATCTTCTCTTTGCTTTACTGAAACTTCCAGCTCTTTCTTATTTGGCATGTATTGGGTCTCTTTGACTTTTTGACTATTGGGAATGCTACATGTGTTCTGTGTCTCAGTCTCTTCAACTCTAAAATGGGGACCATAATATCTCCTACCACTCAGCTTTCTTGAGAAATAACACGTTAATATATGTGAAACTCTTACTACCTGACACATAGCAAGTGCTCAGGAAATGTTTATTAATAACATTATTACTGTTACGATAATTATTATTACCTATAGAGCTATTGTTGTTGAAATGTGAAATCTCTAGCACAGAGCACAGGAGCAATTTAATTATTCAATATATGTAAATTTTCTTCCCCTTTTCATCATTAACCTTCTAATGTATGGATAAGTTTTGTGACTTTTCAGCCTTAAGAGAGTTTATTTTCTCAGTGTTCACATTTGATAATTTGCTGCTGCAGTGGCCCAGTCAAATTTCTTATTTCTGTATTAGCAATAGATTTTTCTTATGCATATTTTGTTCTTAGATAAATATGACCTCTGATTTTAGAATGAATGTCATTCCATTCTATTGAACTTCAACTACAGAAAAAAATAACAATCTGCTGCAGTTTGATAAATGTGTCTTTCCATGGGGCCAATTGTCCTGATTCTGGACTATCTGAAAAATGTTCTTAAAGACAGTGGTGAACATTCTCCACGCCCACCAGTGGGTCAAACAGCAGGGCCTCGGGAATGAATGTCTGTCACGGTACAGATGCTCTGGATTTTCATTAGGATCCACAGCTGCAACATTTCAAAGGATGCTTTCTCGGGATAAACATATTGGGGTGAGCCTCCACACTGAAGAGTAGACACATTTCACGGAGTATTTTTATAATGCAATTATCTAGGCTACATTTTTTTGCTTTAGTTTTCTTTGGTTTAGTTAATTGAATAATAACAGAAACTATGTCTCATATACACATACATATGAAAAGTGTATTTTAAAATATTAAACACAGTGAGAGCATGAACATGCACATACACATATATTCAGACCTAATCAGTGTGGGAAAACAACAAAAAAGAAAACACGGGGCATCTGCATTGTCTATTCAGTAATTACTATGAAGTACATCCATGGTAAGAAGTCAGGAAAGCCAAGTGTTGAGCCAGTGATCTGGCAGTACCATGTGTAAGAAGGACTACATCATGGGTACAGCTAAGCATGTAATTATATTATAAATGGACTTCATGGAAACTATTGGAATTTTTGTATACTGGGAAATAGGAGAATTATAGCATTCTTTACATTCTGTAAATACAAATAATCTTCTTTCTTTTAGTCCTTTCTGTACCAAAACAAAACGTTTTAATTTAATCATAATTCTAAATCTACTTATAAAGAATAGGAAAATGTTTTTTAAAAATATTGAGTAGATTGAGAGCATTCTACCAATGTTAATTAATATTGATTTTTGTTTCCCAAAATATATATGATTCCAATATTTTAATGCCTTAATGCAGTTCATTGTTTTTCATAACTATGTAAAAATTATTCAATCCTGGGATCCAATCTAAATCTTTCAAAGTACAAGTACTTTCACCTACCACCATAAATGTTTTCTGACCACAGATGTTTTCACCCACTCTTTAAAAAATCTAGCTACAACATTGCAAAGGAATGGATTAAAAACAAATGATATATAGAATTTGACCCTTTAGACCTTCTATCTCATTCTTTGAAAACTTTTTTTAGATGCTGGTGCTCAGTTGTACCTTTAATGAATGCTTTAAACTTATAATCTTTCATAACTGAACATACATGGGATCCAGGTTTTTGAAAATTTATTTCATGGACTTTTCTTCTTTTTGTGTGAAAACTTCATAGCTCATTTATCAATACATTGTAGATGCTTGCTGTCTTGGTCATCATCACACTCATACCTTCTATCAATCCCCAGAGAGATTGATTTGATGGTGCTGTATCTTAATGGTACCCAGGACTGTTTTAATTGGATGTGGGTCAGACACATGGACATGAAAATGACTGTTTTGAAGGAAGAATTGCATTGCTTACAGATTCCTAGAAACAGGAGGCACAGAACATCACGCATGTCCACATGGGGAAGCACCAGGGTCAGTTAGGAGGCAGAGGCAGCAGGGGAAAATGTGAGCAAGACCCACTACTGTGGTTTCCACAGGAAGGAATGGATGAAGCAGCATAAGCATGTTTAGGATTGGATAGCTTGAATCATGTCAGGAGGCCATGGGGCACAGAAGCCATTTCTAGTTGTCTAGTGCCTGATTCTGGGGTGTTTAGGGCAGGCAGATAGTGGCCAGGATTGTAAGAACCTATAGAGGAGGTCATTGGGGGTATGGGCTCTGGATTGATTGGTTTCTATATGAAAGGGATGCTCCCAGGGAGGTTGTTTGCTATCTCTAAGAATCAGCTAACTCTGCCAGAGAGAGGCAGTCCCTCCAGGGTCAGCAAGTCTCTAAGAGGTGAGAATATAGAAAATAAAAGTTATTGTTAGCCGGGCTCGATGGCTCAGCCTGTAATCCCGCGCCTTTGGGAGGCTGAGGTGAGTGGATTGCCTGAGCCCGCGGGTTCGAGACCCGCCTGGGCAGCAAGACCTCATCTCTACAATAAATACAAAAAATCAGCCGGGTGTGGTAGTGCATGCCTGTAATTCCGGCTACTCGGAAGGCTGAGGCGGAAGGATCGCCGGAGCCCAGCAGGTCGAGGCTGCGGTGGCCGGGAGCGGCCACTGCACTCCAGTCTGGGCGACAGAGTGAGACTCCGACTCAGAAAAAAAAAAAAAAAGTCATTGTTAATACAAGTCAGCACCCATGGTGAGAGAGACATCACACCTGTATGAGACTGGTTTGTCACCTCCTTTAGGGAGAAATTGCCTTGTCTGTCATTATATGTCCAGTCAGAACACAGAACCTACCCCATGGGAAGTGATTATAAATATTTGCTGTTTTCTGGGGCCTAGACTTCACCACTGGTAAGTTTTGCTTGCCTCTTAAAATTTATAAATATATTTGGGTGAAAACAAAGAATCAAGTTAGAATCCTTCTTTGTTTCTCCAATAACACTATTCTCTAATACTTTTTTTAGTGTACCTCAGATTCACTAATTCTCTACATACACTTACATGTAATTGACAGGTGACATTTTCAAATGGCATATAGTATTTAGTGGCTGAGCTCTTTGATGAGCCCTAGCCACCTACCTTGTCCTGTCTTACTTTCTAAATCTATAAGCTTTTCCTTTCTAGCATCTGTGTGTCTGTTTTTGCTCACTACCACAGTGCTTAGGAGACCAAACACGTCAGTCAGTCAGTCTGAAGGCAACCATTTATTGAGCACCCAGGGGGTACGCAACCCATGAAGCATGTCAGAGTAAATAACAAAAACCGAGCTAAATTACTATTGCCAAAATGAGTGGGAGCAACAGGCTCTTTAAGGATGAGCAAATTCAAGTTGTTCTCATTTTCTAAAGATATTTTGGGAATAGTAAATTCAAAAAAGTTTGTGAAGCATTATTTTAGAACTTTTTAGAAATTAGATTATTTTCAAGGAAATGTGTGTTCAAGTTTATCCCATATTACTTTATTAAATAACGGGTTTATACAAGCTGTTTTACATTTTGTAAAACCCTTTGTCATTTTTTAGTAAACAATATTCTGTTTCAATAAAAGAAATATAATTTAGTGCAAATTAATGCCAACATTTTAATCTTAATAATTATTAAATATACCACTTTTATGTGTTAAGGTCCAAGTGACCCTTGTCTTTTTCAAGAAGGGTACTAAACCTGTAGGTTTGCTTTGGGAAGGTTGTTTGTTTTGATTTCTGATTATAGTCCTTAAACTCTGCTAGCTGGCATAGAAGAATATATTCTAGATGAAATTTACTGACAAAGTAACAATTGAAATGAATTCTGGATGTGGCATTTTAATCTTCATTAATTTGAAGATATGTGTGGAACCTACATTTTATATCTGGGAAAATCTGCATGGCATGGTCAAAAATTTTGAAACTAACTCGAAAGACCAGTTCATACAGCCCTTTTCTGTCCTAACCCACTGTGTGGTCTGGGACTAATCATTGAATGTCCAAATGGATGTGTTCTGGACTCAGTTATCTCTAAATCCCCTTTTTGTTTTAAAATAATTGTTATATGTAGGAATTTTTTTTTTTTTATGAGTTGGAGTCTCACTCTGTTGCCCAGACTGGAGTGCAGTGGCCGCTCCTGGCCACCGCAGCCTCGACCTGCTGTGCTCCGGCGATCCTTCCGCCTCAGCCTTCCGAGTAGCCGGAATTACAGGCCTGCACTACCACGCCCGGCTGATTTTTTGTATTTATTGTAGAGATGAGGTCTTGCTGCCCAGGCGGGTCTCGAACCCGCGGGCTCAGGCAATCCACTCACCTCAGCCTCCCAAAGGCGCGGGATTACAGGCTGAGCCACCGAGCCTGGCTATATTTGGGAATATTAACATAGGTATAAAGTGAGGCAGTGAGGATAAAAATGGACTGAGGGTGTAAATGGGTATCTACTGAAGTTAAATATATCATAATTTGGGTAAGACCTCGAACTCTGAACCACATTAAAACATCCTTAAACTAGAAGAAATACGCTTCTTATATGTAATATATTAATCTCCTGGAATCAATGGGCTCCATGAATCCTCACCCATGAGTCAATATCAACTTGGAGTGAAATGATCCGTCAGATTATTCCTTAACTTACTGTATAACTATTACCATTTGCTACACAAACAACTGGGAGACATGGCTACTATATAAACATATCCTCAGTAGGGAATGAAACTAGTGTTACGAATAGTAGATTTAACGCATAAGCAACTTTAGGCAGTTGTAAAAATGGTTTTGAAAATGGACCCTGTATACATGGCAGTGCGTTGAAAATAAAACATTCCACTGATTTGAAGATGATAAAAGAAAAGTGGAATGAAAACAGTTAGTGTTATTCTTCTATATTAAAACTTTCGATGGGTCTTAAAGGGCTTTAAATTCTGCTTAGTTTTCCAACACATGACCTTTGCTACTTACCTAATGTATTGCCACTCTCTCCTTTTACTTTCTGTGTCTCCATCAATATGGTAAGCCAGTCATTATGGAGTCTCTGAACCCCAGATTTGTCTCCCTATTACACTCCCTTTAGTGGTATTCTGTATTGTCCAACAGTTATCATGGTTTTTTTTTTTAGTTGGAGTCTCACTCTGTCGCACAGACTGGAGTGCAGTGGCCGCTCCCGGCCACCGCAGCCTCGACCTGCTGGGCTCCGGCGATCCTTCCGCCTCAGCCTTCCAAGTAGCGGGAACTACAGGTGCACGCTACCACGCCCGGCTAATTTTTTATTTATTTATTGTAGAGATGAGGTCTCACCTGCCCAGGCGGGTCTCAAACCCGCGGGCTCAGGCAATCCACTCACTTCAGCCTCCCAAAGGCGCGGGATTACAGGCTGAGCCACCGAGTCCGGCATTATGTTTTTTAAAAAAATGTTTAATATTTGTCTTCCCTGCTAAAACATAAGCTCAAAAAGTCATGATTGATGCTTGGATTTTTGAAGGGATATGGCCCCATAGCTTAGTGCAGCATCTGCTACGTGATTACTCAAGTAATGTGCTGAAATAAATATATTAGTTGTTATTTTAAAATCTCATCTGGGTATGCAGAGCATGCAAACAAATAGTACCTGATGATTTGTGAGTTAAAGCTTAAGAACAGAAAAATTTAAATCCTTGTTCTCACTATGTAGTCTCCTGAAGTGGGGAGATACAAATTTAGAGAAAAACAGGATTGGGGTGTGTGTGCGTGTACATGTTTGCTATGGAGGATGGGGAGAGAACAGAAAGAGGTAGAGAATACCCAAGATCCCCGTAACATTGACAAATGTTTGACAAAGAGAAAATACAATCATCTGCTGTTTTTCAGAGTATATAAACTAAATTGGTGATATAAAAAAGATAAAAGGCCAATTTACTAATGATGGAATAAAGTAGAATAGAAATCTTAAGGAAGAAAATATAATTACCTTCTTTTATTTATGTTTTATTCGCTGTTGACTTTGTATATGCTGTCTCTTGTAATACCGATTTGCTCCAGGTAACAAACAAAGCATCTAATGTAATATCGAAATAAAGAATTTTTTTCAACTTTGTGAAAAATGTTTTTATCTCTAGGATGTTTCTTTTACCAGAAGCCTGATTGGTCACACTTACTTAATGGCAGCTGGTGGCTACAGGAAATGTCAAGGAGAATAGAAAATGGGGGCGGGTGACTTTGGAGTAGAGGAAGCAGGAAAGTGTGAGAAGGAGGAAAGGCATCAACTCTTACCAATTTACTCAAACCCCTAGCAAGTGTTTTCAGTGTAGGCTGAACTGAAGATGTATTCAGAGCCAGTTGTCTGTGGATGCATACTGCACACCAACCTGTGCATGCTTAATCATTATGAGGCATGTATTTGTATTTCCCAACTCAACACTCAGACTCAGAGTGTATCTGCGTGGTGCCGAACAATTCTGTACAAAGAGAAAAATCTGTTTTATCAAAACAGTCTCCTTTTCTTTTCTTTCCTTTTTTTTTTTTGAGTTGGAGTCTCACTCTGCCACCCAGACTGGAGCGCAGTGGCCGCTCCCGGCCACCGCAGCCTCGAGCTGCTGGGCTCCGGCAATCCTTCCGCCTCAGCCTTCCAGGTAGCCGGAACTACAGGCGCGCATTACCACGCCCGGCTAATTGTTTGATTTATTGTAGAGATGAGGTCTCACCAATTTGCCCAGGCGGGTCTCGAACCCGCGGACTCAGGCAATCCACTCACCTCAGCCTCCCAAAGGCGTGGGATTACAGGCTGAGCCACCGAGCCCGGCAACAGTCTCCTTTTCTATCTCAGTGATTCCCCAGTCCTTTTCCAGAATCAGATGTATCAGAATCATATTAGATGGTTGTTCAAAATGCAGAATTTGAACCTTGTTACAAACCTTGTGACTCAGAATCACTAGGCATATGGTCTAAGAATATGCATGTTATTAATCTTCCTAGACAATGCTGATAAGCAATAGAGCTATGGAACTAAGAATTCTTCTCAACACAATACTACACAAGCAATATTATTTATTTTCTAATAATTTTTGAATCATTTATTGTTTCAAGCCATATATAAAAGTTGGAAACTTCATTTTCTAGAGGTTTACAAACCAAGAGATTTCCATTCTAAAAAGGCTATTAAATGAAATGAAAAAAGAATAGGATCTGGTTTTAGAGGACCTAGATTCAAGCAGGTCTTTGCTTTGTTACCAATACTGGCTTTTGCTGACTATGAATAGATTGACTGAAAGTATTGATATTTGCATTTATGACCCACAAAAATGGTGATTTTATACGGTTCAGCCTAATAGTTGGACTCTGAGCATTGTTATCTGTATCTTAAATGGGATTATAATGTTATCAGAAGGCTATTTTGAGGGTTAAATGAGCTGGTATTGATGATCCCAACTCTAAAGCTATGAAGTGAGCTGATCTTTCATCTCCTGTGGAGACTGCACTACTAGTAAATGCTAGTCTTTCTGTTTGGACATTGTACACCATCAAAATAAGGCTTGCAGTAATTTCCATTGCACAAACAAATAGAACGTATTCCACACTTTGGAACACTGAGTGATGACTGCAAGTCCATGTTATTATATGAGAATTCTCCAAGGGATTCATAGCAAGCTATAGGTTCTTGCACACATCTGCTAGAACAGCTTTTTGGAATTGTTGCCTTTCTATGCATCCTCATGTCATCCCTTAAGCCCTGGTTTCCTCTATTTTCTTGAGTCAGCAGGACACAGAGAAGCTGCTTCATTACGTTGCTCTTCCTCCTTGTCTGATGCATGCATGGAAGGAGTGATTAATTTTAAGCAAACCTCTTCAGTATTAGCATGCCAACCACACTTCAGGACTTTAGAATGGAGAGTCCAACCAACTACTTAAACTACTCAGAATCAATACCCAGAAAACCTTAGTAAAGAATTCAGGTGAGAAGGTCTGTGGGTACTGTGATTAGGAATTGGGGATTTGGAGTTTGCGGCAACCAGAATTAGCCCACAGAAAACAAGTTGAAGTATCTATCAATTGAACTTTTTTGAATAACTTTATTTTACTTATAATTGAAGATATTTAATAATGTCTCTCATATGTCCTTCTGAAAACGTTGGGGAAATATGTGTTTGTGACTGAACAATTAGGTGGAATCATAACCACCTGAAAACCACACAGAGTTTTGTCAGAGAGATTCCAAATGATGTCTGCACAGTGATGTGCTGAAACTGTCCTAGCTCTTGGGAGCTTATTGTGCACAACTCTTTCCAGTGCCTACTTCACTGATATCACATTGAAACTGACCGTGATGGTAGTATTCAACAAGAAAATTGACCAATACTACAAATCTGAGCTTTTCCTCTAGAAAGTCAGTTGTTAAACATTTCTCAGCACACCATTGGTTTATCTTATTTTTTCCCTAAATTTCGAATTCAGTCACTCATAAAATAAATGTGGTACATATTAGTCAATATGCTAGAGTTAGAATAGAAAAGGATGTCATATGTTCTGTGCTGAGGTAGTTCCTAGTCTAGTATGAGAGGTGGACATATGATCTGCAAAGCATGATATAGTCTACTCCCTTGATTTCTTTTATGTTATGGTCTTAGCCACCCTAGCCTTTTTGCTATTCCTTAAACAACCCAGACTTATTCCTGCCTCAAGCTTTTGCACCTGCTATTTATTCTCTCAATAAGGAATGTCCTTCCTCCAGATCGTTGAATTCTTGGCTTTGCCTCAGTTCAAACATCACTTCAGAAAAACCTTTCCTGATTTCTTCCACTCTAAAGTAACCAATTCACTTTGCTCCCGTCACTCTATTATTTCAAAACACAGTTTTTTTTATTTAAATAAATGTTTAATTTTAAAATAGTTTTAGATTTACAGAAAAGCTGCAAAGGTAGTTCAAAGAGTAAGAACTTATATACTTCACATCCAGTTTTTCTTATTGCTACCATCTTATTATGATGTATTTTTTACAACAGGAAACCCAACATCAGTATATTACTAATAACTAAACTCCACATCATAATTGGATTTCACAATCTTCTATTACTTTTTTTCTAATTAATTCTTCCTCTTTCAGGATCACAATCAGGATGCTACATTATGTTTAGTCATGTTTCCTTAGTCTTCTCTGGTCTGTAGTAGCTTCTCAGATATTCCTTATTTTCAATGGCCTTGTCTATTAGAATTACCGGTGGAATATTTTGTAGGATGACCCTCAAATCAGGTTTGTCTGAAGTTTTTCTTTTCTTTTTTTTTCTTTTTTTGACAGAGGCAGGCAGCGGACTCTTTACTGCTTCTGGGGAGCGGGCTCAGGAGCTCTTGGTGGGGCGGGTCCGCTTTCTCTTCACCATCACGGGTTTCTGGCTGCGCAGGATGGCGCTGGCTCTGCGGATGGCAGCCATGCGCAGGTCGGGGCGGTACTTATTCTTGTGGATCATGTGCCTGATGCTGCTGAGCGTGGCCCTGGCGTTCTTGTTGATGGTGGTCCGCACGTAGGAAGTGGCTGGCTTTCGCTGGCCGGACTTCCGCTTCACGACCACCACGACGCCCTTGCCGTCGGCCGCCGGCTCCACGCCCACCGTCTTGCGGTGGATCAACCAGTTGTAGCGGAAGGAGTTGCGGGCCTTCAGTTTGTTGGACTCGGTGCTGTAGGTCTGCTAGTTCCTCTTGATCAGGAAGCTGGAGCAGTTCCGCACGACCATTCACTGCAGGTGCCAGAAAGAGCTGAAGTTTTCCTTATGATTAGACTGAGGTTATGGAGTTTTTGGAGGAAAACCATAAAGGTGAAGTGCCACTCCCATCATATTGTATCAAGGGTACATGGTAGCAAAATGGTAGCATCACTGAAAATGCTAATCTTGATCACTGGGATGGAAGTAGTATTTGTCTACAATGTAAAGTTACTCCATCTTCCCTACTTCCTATCACAGTGATCTTTGGAAGAAAGTCATTAAATACAGTTCACACTCAAGGGGTGGGGTGCTAAGCTGTAATTACATAAGGACTGAGTCCCTAAATTGTTCTGTACACAAGATTTGTCCTCTCTACCCATATATTATTAAATCATTTATTTATATTAATATAGACTCATTGACATCTATTTAACATCTTGGGTTATAATAAAAGAATTTCTGCGCCAGTAATGACTCCACACCCGGCCAGGACCAAGAGATTTATTAAAGGGGGCTGTTACAGAGAGGATCTGTAACAGGGAAAAAAGAAAAAAAGAGAAAGAGAATTGTGGGGAGAGGGCTGTATTTATCAGCCTGACAGGGGCAAGAAGGGGCTGTGCTATGTTCCTATTGGAGGAGCTGCATGGGAGTAGGGTGGGGCCGATGCCGTGTTATAGTCCTATTGGACGCATAACAAAGCTGGCTAAGGATTGGAGGTTTGCAGGTTTGAAATTCGCAGGCGGGGAATTGTGCTCACAGAAGCCGGGACCTAGGGCCTTTGTTGTCTGGTGTGTTGGAGCCATTTTCGGAACCTCTGGTGGCTTCCTGCACCCTTCATATAATACATTACTCAAATTGTCATAGCTTTGTACACTGGAAACTCTTTCTGGGTTGTTCCTCTTTTCATCCTTTTGTATTTGAACACTGCATTACTTTCTGGTACTATAAGGTGCTCTAGGCTTATCTTGTATATTTTCTGCCCCAGCCATTTTTCAAGAAGCCCTAGTACCTTTAATTGGAGTATGGTGTTAGAAATCAAGATCTGAATACTGAATGTGTTTATTGCTAAATAGTTATACTTACTTATACACCCTGTTAGTGAACAGAGCTAAGGAATGTATCTACTAAACCGTGTCTACACACCTATCTAAAATTGCTTCTGTATCTATCCAACTATATTATTTTAAGTGAAAATGTGTTTATACAGATGTCACCAACTTTATTCCAGTATCAAAGGGTTTATTCTACCCCCCCAATTTATCTATAACCTCCTACTCCAGCAGTGAGAAACCTGATTCCCACCATATATCATCCATTCATTATTTTGTTTAATGTCACTATTCCTGTATAGAAGCTTCAAAATTAACTTGTGTTCCCATGGGAAAAAAATTACTAAAGCTAGATTACAGTGTTTATATCAAGCTCCTCTTGTTTTTTGTTTTGTTTTATTTTATTTTTATATTTTTTATTATAAAGATATGGGGTACAATTCAGGGTTGGGTATACAAACGTTGATTATGCAGTTACCCTTGCTGATGAGGTATGCTCCTCCCTCCCCTAGCAGTTTTCCCGAAACTGCCAATCTCACCCCCCCTCCCCTGACAGTTTCCTACTACTATCAATCCCTTTCTTATAGTATTATAATTGTTCAAGGTCCACTTATGAGTGAGAACATATGGTACTCTGTTCTGTGTTTCTGTGAGGGATCACTGAGTATGATCAACTCTAAATCCATTCAAGTTGCTGCAAAGTCCATATGTTTGTCCTTCTTTATGGCTGCATAATACCCATTGTATATATATATATATATCACATTTTTTTTAATCCAGTCCAGCTTCGATGGGCAACATGGTTGGTTCCATGTATTTGCTATTGTGAATAGAGCTGCAACAAACATACATGTGCAGGTATCTTTTTGGTAGAATGATTTGAGTTCCTCTGGGTATATACCAATAGGGGAATTGCTGGGTCATATGGAAGGTCAACTTTTAGTTCTTTCAGAAATCGCCACACTGTCTTTCAAAGAGGTTGCACTAGTTTGCATTCCCACTAGCAGTGGAGAAGTGTTCCTTTTTCTGCATCCTCACCAGCATCTGTTGTTTGTTTTATTAATGATGGCCATTCTTACTGGGGTTAGGTGGTATCTCAATGTCGTTTTGCTTTGCATTTCTCTGATGATGATTGAAACTGAGCACTTTTTCATGTGTCTGTTGGCTACCCATATATCTTCTTTTGAGAAGTGTCTATTCATGTCTTTTGCCCACTTTTGAATGGGGCTGTTTGTTTTTTCCTTTCAGTGTGTTTGAGTTCCTTATAGATCCCAGATGTTAGGCCTTTGTCAGATAAAGAGTTGGTGAATAATTTTTCTCATTCTGTGGGCTGTGTCCCTGCTCTCTTGATTGTTTATTTTGCTTTGCAGAAGCTCATTAGTTTGATGAGGTCCCACTTGACTATCTTATTTCTTAAGTTATGGGCATTTAGGGTTCTGAATAGGAATTGGTTGCCAGTTTCAATTTCCATAAGGGTGTTTCTTGCATTTTCTAAGATTCTTATAGTTTGAGGTTTTACGTTTAGGTCTTTGATCCATTTAGAATTGATTTTTGTGTATGGTGATAGGTAGGGGTCCTGTTTCAATCTTCTGCATGTTTTCCCAGCACCATTTATGGAATAGGTTATCCTCTTCCCGGTGGCTGTTGTTGGATGCTTTGTCAAAGATGAGTTGGTTGAGAAATTGAGCCTTTGCTTCTGGAATCTCTATCCTGTTCCATTGGTCTATGTGTCTGTTCTTGTACCAATACCAGGCTGTTTTGATTACTATGGCCTTATAGTAAAGTTTGAAGTCTGGAAGTGTGATACCTCCTGCTTTGTTTCTTTTGCTAAGGATTGTTTTGGCTATTCGTGGTCATTTATGTTTCCATATGGAATTTCTGTATTGTTATATCCAGGTCTGAGAAGAATGATGTTAGTAACTTAATAGGTATTGCGTTGAATCTGTAGATTGCCTTTGATAGGATGGACATCTTAACAATGTTGATTCTTCCTATCCATGAGCATGAAATTTTTTTTCCATTTGTTTGTGTCTTCTTGGATTTCTTTGAGCAGTGTTTTGTGTTCTCATTGTAAAGGTCTTTCATTTCTCTTGTTAGGAAGTTGCCAAGGTATTTCTTTTTTGTGTGTGTGTGGCTATTGTGAATGGGATTGTGCTTTTTATTTCTGCCTGCTTGTTGTTGGTGCGTAGGAATGCAACTTTGCACATTTATTTTGTACTTGAGACTTTCCAAAGTCCTTTATCAGTGCAAGCAGGGTTTTGACAGATTCTCTTGGATTTTCAAGGTATAAGATCATATAATCAGCAAAGAGGGATAAGCTGACTTCCTCTTTTCCTATTTGGATACTCTTGATTTCCTTCTCTTGTCTAATTGCCCTAGGTAGGACTTTCGACACAATGTTGAACAAGAGGCGTGCAAGTGGGCAGCCTTGTCTTGTTCCAGTTTTCAGGGGTCTCTTCTTGTTTTTAATCTCATAGTTTCCAGTCCAAAATTCATTTTTCAAAGACAAAACCAAATCATAATGCTCATCATCTTAACGTATCACAATTATTTGTATATTATTTTTCTTCCCAAATAGAATACAAACTCTAGAAGAGCAGGAAAACCTGCTTTGTCTATCTTGCTAAACATTCTAAACTATGCATCAAAGACAATATCAGAACATCAAAAACAATAGCAAGCATAGATAATATTTGTTTTATGGAGGGATAAAATCACTTACAATACAACATATTTTTATCATTTGATTCCATTCACTTGGCCAAGTGTAATTAAGTACTAGGTAACCAATACGTTCCTTCAAATCATGGGAGAAGATTTTGACAGATAAAATGCCATTACAGTAACCTGTACTGAGAAATAAGACTGCCAACCTATACAGATACAAAATCATCTGTTTCTTCCTTCTCTGTCAGAAAGCAGTGGCTGACCCACACTAAATGAGCAAAGTCAAATAAAGGGAATGCCAACACCAAGTGCCTGGAACCACAAGGTAGGCTCTTGGGACCTTGGTCACTCAGTCCTCTATGAACTCATGTCTATTCAAATAGTTTATTGAAGGGAGCCTAACCCTTCAAATCCTGATCCTACTCAACTCTTCTCAGAGAGGGTGGCTATCCCTATATTCCAGATGGATTCATATTACAGTTTTTCCAAAGGATGTTAAATCCATATCCTTAAATTGCTACTAAGACCTATGAACTTGAGCTAATATCGAATACTTAATAGTTATACTTTAGACAATTATTAGATAAAATAATCTTATGTTCTCCACCATTCACTGATTGTTACAAGTGCAATTGATAAAAAACAAATTCAGTAGTGTTGTTTGAATCATATGTGTTGCATATAAATTTCCAGATATTTTAAATGAATTCTTCAATTGTCACAACAAAAGATCTGCTACCTAGATCACATTATATTACCTCCCTCCTCAATATCCATATATGTAGAAATGCTATTACCTCTAGCCTTATTGAAGTATAGTCTAAGAAACAATCTTGTTAAATTATGTAGTGCTGTTGTGGAATAAACAAATATATAAAATTAAATAGAGTACAAAATGCTTTGTTTGATAAAAGTGCCATTTCAAATCGGGTGACAAGGGTAGGGGCAAATATATTTTTTCATCCTTTTTATACCTTCCTACTGTTTTCTTATTTTGGGGTACAAATGTATTATTTAGTTTAAACCATACAAAAGTAGGAGAAAGACAAGAAAAATAAGTATTCCAGAACTTGCCTGTGTAATAATTGAAAAGATGTTGCTCATTTAGAACACACCATAACCTCTTTTATATGACCCTGCCTAGAAAGAAAAATAATTCTATTTCATTTTTTATTCTAGGAATGTGTATACTCCTGAGCAATTGTTTTCTTTAATATAATGAACACTGTGAATTATGTAATTGTCTATCTTTCACATTTTACTTTGGATGTTAGAAAAATTAGAGGCAAAATTCTGCCATATTTTGCATTTATGCTGTCTTCTCCAAAACCTTTTAAGCTTCTTCAAATATTTTGTGAAACAACATAGGGTTTAAGTATATAATTAAATAAACAGAAATATTGTTAACTTCCAACTCTTGTACACATATATCCCCTATCTCTAGTGCAAGACTATATTTGCCCAAGTATCTAGAATTCTCTTGGTAGATGGTTAAGTAACACTTTCCCTTGGATAGTGCTGGGGACCAATGAAAGAATGCTTACTCTTTAGCTTCCTAGTTCTTCAATTATATACAAACCACTGCACTTCATATTAAGGAGATATCACATAAAAATGCATCATCATTAGTTACAATCATAATTGCCTCTCATGAATTGAATTTTAGTGTCTCTGATAGAAACTTGAGAATTGCTCTAATTTCTGGTGAATAGCATGCTAACTAACCTCAGCAGGAAGGTTCACTCAAGCCACCTCTTAGGAACACTACTTTTGCAAATGTCCCATTGTTTTAGTTCTTCATAACTGCACAAAAAACTCTTCTAGTACTTAAAGTAAAACAACACCAGTCATTTATCATCATTATCTCTTCAAGGTTTTAGGTATCAACTTTATTCATTTAGGCAGCTTTTGCTTTGAGTTTTATATGCAGTTTCTTCTTCTTCTTCTTCTTCTTCTTCTTCTTCTTATTATTATTATTATTTAGAGACAAGGTCACACTCAGACTGGAGTGCAGTGGCACAATCATAGTTCACTGCATTCTCAAAATCCTGGGCTCAAGTGATCCTCCTATCTCAGCCTCCTGTGTAGCTGGGATATAGATGCATGCCACCACATGTGGCTAATTTATTTTTTATTTATTTTTACTTTTTTGTAGAGAACTGGGTCTTGCTATGCTTCCCGGGCTGTTCTCAAACTCCTGGCCTCAAGTAATCCTTATGCCTTGGCCTCCCAAGTCTGGGATCAGGTCTGCTGGGATTACAGACCTGATCTATCACACCTGGCCTCTCTCATGCAGTTTGACAGTGACAAGGTCTGGAATCACCTGTGAGAATTCCACTCATACATGACTGGCAGGTAATTCTGGTTGTATCTGAGATTTCAACATGGCCTGGGTTCCAAGAGTGTCCATTCTGAGAGAAAGAGACCAGGGAAAACTCTATTGCCTTTTCAAACCTAGCCTTAGAAGTCATGCACCTTCATTCTAGCCACATTCTATTAATTAGAAGCTAGCAATTACAGTCAGTCTATATTCAAGAAGAAGGAAATTAGACTTCACCTTTTAATGGGGAAGTCTGTAAAAGAATTTGTGGACATGTTTTCAAAACATCCTACAAATCTTGCTGTATGATATTGATTCTTATTTGTTTCACCTAGTTACCTTTCCCTCTCTAAATCTTCCATCTCCTAGTGGGGTGTCCTCCACTGGGCCTTGTCTGCCTACACATTAACATAATCACACAGCATTCAACATAATGGCCGGGAACTCCATATCTACTGGTCATTGTGTGTCTCCAAATGTATGCAACATTGCTGAATTCTGTCCATTTCTTTTTTTTTATGCTTAAGAGGATAATGTGCTGTGCTCAGATTAATTAACATGAGCTTTCAGTGTTTATTGCTAATGTTAGTCTGAAATTTTAAGGCTTCTCTGGGTCCAGTATCTACACAGATTAGGGCTTCTGGACATTTATCATAAACCTAATGACCTTAGTTTACTCAGCAAAATGGAACACAGTCTTCATGTGTCTTCTTGCCTTTATGTATCATCCAACAACAGTACCTCATAGACTATTTTATATTCTATTCAGTTGGTGATTTGCCTGGTTGAATAGGGTTAAATAAAAAAGGCAATTATTCATAACATTGTTCCAGATATTGAAAAGTTTATTTTTACTGTAGGCATGTGAAATCACTGCAGAGAATTAAAGGACTGGCTTTGATGACTCTTGCTTCTATATGACCATGCTTACTAGAAATCACTGCCTGAAAGAGCATTTCCTGCTCTTTGAAATGCAAAACATTGAAAATATTCCATAGTACAATCTTGCCATTAATCAAGGCAAGACTCAAAATATTTCTACAGTTACAGAAGCAATGAAAATTATGGAAATGATAATATTTTCAGTGTTTTAAAGTGTATATCTATGATAGGATATAGTGAAGATTTTTCAGGCTATTTGTGTGTATGTGCCTGAAAATGTAAAAACTGGAGCACCTTTTGCTAAATCAGTACAACCTTTTGGCATGTACATATAAATCAGTCATTTCTAAGGAATGTAATTGGATATCTCAACTGATATTAGATGATTATCCTATTTATTACCCCATAATTTACTATTATATTTGAAATGAGTGACTTTTATCCTTTTAACTACAAATTTTTGAAATCCTATTGTGTCCTACAGTATGAAATTTAATTTATTTAGTTAAATTAATATGTGTAATTTGAAAGACAACTCAACTTTTGCTCAACACAGCTATGTGCAACTTCCAACAGAGAAGAAACTTCCCACTGTGTTTAAACTTTGAATGTATTTACAGAGGATTAAAAATGCCAGCACTTTGCCATCATATGCTGGTGAAAATTGCCTTTGAAATAATTCATGAAGTAGAGAAAATGGAATTTTAGTATCATAGAATATAAACCATTTTTATTTAATATTTAGAATTTTTACATTAGGGGACATTTATTTTGTAAATACGTTTAATAATATATAAGCGGAGACACAGAAACCATAAGTTATTTATAAAACATTGGTATTTGTTTTGTTTAATTGTTTATTTTAAAGATGTGGGGTTCAATTCACGATTAGGTACACAAATGTTCATTATGTAGGTACCATTGTTGATGAGGTGTGCCCCACCCCACAGGCAGTTTCCCACTACTGCCAATCCCTTTCTATAGTATTAGGATAATTGTTCAATGTCCACTTATGAGTGAGAACTTGTGATACTCAGTTCTTTGTTTCTGTGATAGATCACTCAGCATTATATACTCTAAGTCTATCCAAGTTGCTGCAAAGTTCAAAATTTGACCTTCTTTATGGCTGCATAATATTCCATTGTATATATGTAACACATTTTTTTTTATCCAATCTTCTTCAGTGGGCAGAATGGTGAGTTCCATGTTTTTGCTATTGTGTATAATGCTGCAATACACACGCGTGCGCAGGTATCTTTTGTATAGCGTGATTTGAGTTCCTCCAGGTATATTCCCAGAAGGGGGATTGCAGAGTCATATGGAAGGTAAATTTTTAGGTCATTTAAGAATCATTAAACTGTTTTACACAGAGGTTGCACTAGTTTACACTCCCACCAAAAGAGTGGAAGTGTTCCCTTGTCCCTGCTTCCTCTCTAGCATGTTTTGTTTTTTGAGTTATTGATGACGGGCATCCCGACTGGAGTTAGGTGATATCTCAGTGTGGTTTTAATTGGCATTTCTTTGATAACTAGTGAGGCTGAGCATCTTTTTATGTATTTGTTGGCTGCTCAGATGTCTACTTTGGAGAAGTGTCTATTCATATATTTTGCCCACTTTTTAATGGAGCTGTTTTTTTTTTTTTTTTTCTTTTTGGCACATTTGCTTTCCTTGTAGGTCCTAGATGTTAGACCTTTGTCAGATATACAGTTGGCAAACATATTTTCCTAGTCTATGGGCTGTCTCCCCACTCTCTTGATGGTTTATTTGGTTTTGCAGAAGGTTTTCAGTTAGATGAAGTCCCGCTTGTCTATCTTATCTTTTATGGCATGGGCACTTGGGGTTTTCATCAGGAATTGATTGCCAGTTTCAATTTCCATAAGGACGTCTCCTGTATCCTCTAAGGTTTTTATAGTTTGAGGTTTTACGTTTAGGTCTTTGATCCATTTAGAGTTGATTTTTGTGTATGGAGATAGGTAGGGGTCTTCTTTTAATCTTCTGCATGTGGTCAACCAGTTTTCCCAGCACCATTTACTGTAGGTTCTCCCTCTCCCCAGTGGTTGATGGTGAATGCTTTGTCAAAGATGAGCTGGTTGAGAAATTGAGGTTTTGTTTCCAGAATCTCTATCCTGTTCCATTGGTCTATATGCTTGTTCTTGTACCTATATGAGGCTGTTTTGATTATTGTAGCCTTATAATAAGGTTTAAACTCTGGAAGTGTGATACCTCCCTTTTTTGTTTGTTTGTTTGCTGAGGATTGTTTTTGGCTATTTGTGGTTGTTTATGTTTCCATATGAATTTCTGTATTGTAATTTCCAGGTCTGAGAAGGATGCTCTTGGTAATGTAATGGGTATTGTGTTATCTGTAGATTGCCTTCAGTAGGATGGACATCTTAACAATGTTCATTCTTCCAATCCATGAGCATGCAATATTTTTCCATTTGTTTGTGTTATCTTTGACTTCTTTGAGCAGTGTTTTGTTGTTTTCATTGTAAAGGTCTTTCACTTCTTTGGTTAGAAAGATGCCAAGGTATTTCATTTGTGTGTGTGTGTGTGGCCATTGTAAATGTGATTGTGCTTTCTATGTGAATTTCTGTTTGTTTATTGTTGGTGTATGGAAATGTGACTGACTTTTGCACATTTATTTTATACCTTGAGATTTTGTCAAAGTCCCTTATCAGTGCAAGGAGGTTTTTGACAGATTCTCTTGGGTTTTTGAGGTATAGAATCATGACATCTGCAAAGAGGGATAAATTGGCTTCTTCTTTTCCTATTTGGATATCCCTGATTTCCTTCTCTTGTCTAATTGCTCTAGCTAGGACTTCCAACACTATGTTGAACAGGATGGGTGAGAGTGGGCAACATTGTCTTGTTCTGGTTTTCAGGAGAAATGGTTTCAGTTTCTGTCTGTCTAGCAGTATGTTGGCTGTGGTTTTTTTGTAGATGTCTGTTACTATTTTGAGGTATGTTCCATCTATGCCTAGGTGTTCGAGGGTTTTTATCAAGAAGAAATACTGGATTTCATCAAAAGCTTTTTTCACGTCTAATCATGTAATCATATGGTTTTTGTTTTTACATCTGTTGTTGTATTTAATTATGTTTATGGTCTTGGGAATATTGAACTAGCCCTGCATCCTGGGGATGAAACCTACTTGGTCATGATGGATGATGTTTGAGAAGTGTTGTTGAATCTGGTTTGTCAGAATCTTGTTAAGAATTTTTAGCATCTATGTTTATCAAGGATATTAGTGTGGTGTTCTCTTTCTTTGGTGGATCTTTACCTGGTATGGGCATCAATGTGATGATAACTTCATAAAATGATTTGGGGAGAGTTTCATCTTTCTTGATTGCCTGGAATACTTTCAGTAGGATAGGTACCAGCTCCCCCTTTCTACTGCTTGGATAATTCTGCTTTCCATGCTTTTCAGTTTGTTATTTATTTCATTCACTGTATTCATTGATGGTGTTATCTCAGTTATCAACTCCTTCATTCTTTCCTCTTGTCTCTCCTCATTTCTATTTATTCTCTCTATTAATATCTTGATATCTGGGTTTGTGGTTTGATACCAGTAGTTCTGGGGCCTCCTCATTGTTTGAGTTCTGAAGTCTGTATTCTCAGTTGTTGTCTTCCTTGGTATAGGGGTCTGTATGAGACCCACATACTTTCATTGGTTTTTCTTCATTCATAAAGGTTTTCTTTCCCTCATTTTTTTCCCTCTTCTTTAATTATGTTGTTCAGTGGTAGGGGTATAGCTTTTACTTCTGTTTGCTCAATTCCTTATTCTTTCTTTTGTACATCCTCTGCATTTGTTCAGTTCTTAAGCAGGACTTGGGGTGGGGGGCTATGCGTTTCACAGTTTGGAGATTTGATTAAGGGGGGAGCTATGGGTCAGAAGCTATCTGTAGATCCCAGTGTCTGGTGATAGGTGTGTGGCCCCCCGGAACCCACTTCCCAACACCTTACAATCTGTTCATGCCATGGGGGTGTGTATTTGTTCCCTGAAAGCAAAATGAGATAAGAAAAAGGAAAATAATGGAAAAAGGAAGGAGGAAGATGAATGGAAGGTGAAGAGAGAGAAGAAGAAGGAAAACAGAGAGGTGTACCAACTATCAAATAAGCAAAGAAACAAACAAAGACAGAAGAAAAAAACATGCAAACAAACAAACTCCTGTTGATGTACTTGCTCTCAAAAATACCCATGCACAAACAGAAAATCTAAAAGAAAAATTAAAATAACAGAAACAAAGCAAGTACAAAAACAAAAGCAAAAACAGAAAGAAAGAGAGAAGTTAAAAACAAAAAACACAAACAAACAAAAAGAAAACTCACTCTGTGGGCATTTCTGTAACTTCCAGTTCCTTGCCCAAGCACTGCCATCGCTTTTGGCTGTCACCGCTTATGGCTGCCACTGCATTAGGGAGCAGTGCTGATCTCCAGCCTGTTCCCTTTGCTCTCAGCATAGGCTGATAGGGTTGCTTTCTGTGTGGGTCAGACGCCCCAAAGGACTACTGTTGGAGGAGGGTGAATCAGATCTGGACTCACCCAACTCGTTTACTGCTGCCTCTGCTGTCAAGTCTTCCACTCAAATCAGACATGTCTGTGCCTGTTCTGGTGTGGGGAAAGGGCAACTGTGTCTCTGAGTCTGATGGTTGACTCCAGGGGGGTGCAAGGATAACCTCTGGGTCTCAGGTTGGAGGCTGGATAGGACTGGGTGGGGCAATGAAGGTCTCTGCCCTGTTCCAGGTCAGAGAAGATGGTGCTGGTTGGTGTCTCTTCACTGACAGCAGGGCTCTGTTCTAGATTTTTTACCCTGCTTTCTCCATGGTTCCTACTGCTAGTGCCCAGCCTGCTGCTGCAGGTGATGGTGTGGGCCAGGCCTAGGCCCTCTTTAGTCCTTCAAATGTAGTCTTGTAGGAATAGCAGGACCTGGGTGAGGTTGTTGATTCCTTTCTCTACATCTGATAGATCCAAATAATTACCCTAGCAACCTCTAGAAAAAAAATAACACATTCTGTAGAATGTTTTTATCTCAATTCTGTTTTAGATTTTCTGTGTATTTATTTTTACATGTTTAAATTTCAGTCACCTTCAAAGTACTCTCCATCTGGTGCAATATACCTATCAAAGCACTTTTTCCATTGCCCCAAACAGTTTTTGAACTTGTTAATTTTGATGCCTTTTAGTGCTTCTCCTGTTTTTTGTTTCACTTCTTCTACATAGGCAAAACATTTCCCTTTGAGGACTTTTTACATCTGGGAAAACAAACAGTCACTTGGGATGAGATCAGGTGAATAAGGAGGGTGGGGCATGCTGGTCACGCCATTTTTGGTCAAAAACTGCTGAACACTTAGCATGGTGTGGGCAGGTGCACTCATAAATCACCCATCATGAAATGAGCAAATGCATTGAAAGAATCTCCAAACATAAAAATAAAAATAAAAATAATTCACTGACGCCAAATGTAACCTCTCACAACAATTATAGCTGTTCTCAGTTCTCCCTGAAACAAAAAGATTAGTTGGTCTCTTTTTTACTTAAAAAAAAATATAGTTGACTTCGTTTTTCCTAGACACCCTTCTGCCTTAGGAGTAATTATAACTGGCTTTAGAAGACCTAGGAAATAGGTAAATTGGATTATGCCACAAGGTGGCAGGCTTGCAAATTCAGTATTGTCTTTAACAAGTATTTTCCAAATCATAGACTATGAATTTTACCAGCCTAAGGAAGCCAGTCTGTAGATATTCCTTACATGATCCATGTAGGACTTTCTACTCTTAAGCTTGCTTTCCAATAGCACACAGAAAATAGATCATAAGGGATGAATAAAGAAATATTACCTGTTTCTGTCTAGGAAATGATTAGAAAGAAGAGAAAAAGAGGGGGAGAGAGAAACAAAGAGGCCATCACCGATTTCCCCAGTTGTGGCTACAGAGTATAGAAAGGAGGTACTTGGTACTTTTAATAAATAAGAATAATATCAAAAGCTGAGAAGGAATCTCTTGAGAGAACTAGAAAATGTTTATTTCTTGGGCTGCCCCCTCCACCGATCTTGAATAAGACTGCAGGAACTTGAAACATTATAATGGGATCTGACAGAAGGAAGCCCTGAAGTTTTTATTTCCCGAAGCAACCTCAATTCCCATATGGCACAAATATTGACTGAGATCTGGCTGCCCTGCCCAGGGTTTCACTGTAGCTGTTGGGAATCAATTGCAATCAGGAACCTGTAGCCAGTGGAGACTGAATGGAGGAGAACCAATCATACTAGCCAAGTTAAAAAGAACCAGATCATTGTTTGAACCAATCGCAGACTTCAGCCATCACTGTCAATAAGGTTAACTGCATCCATGTTTACAAAACACATTATGAAGGTAATCAGAGGAATAGAGGGCATCACATCAGAAGACCCTGGTTCTTTTTCATGTCATGGAGCCCCTCAAAAACCCTCTCTCCATATACTCTGACACCACATTAAGGAGAGAAGCAGAGGGATAGGAAGACTTTTTGAGAAACCAAATACTTTCTTTTGATAATCTGCATTTCTGAAAGATTCTCTTCAATATTATTGGACTAAAGCTAAGCCAGACTGAATATTTAGTGATAATTTTTCTCAATTGACAAATTTGTGGCTGAATGTGGTTTCTGGATGACAAAATAAATGAATTTCATTTCATTTGAGTAACCTGCAAGAAAAGAAAGTGTTCTTTCAGCTCGCATCTTTGGCCAGTGATGCCTCTTTTGTTTCCCCTACCTTATTACTGGAGAAAGAGAGCAAACATTACAGTACCCTTGAGTTGTTTTTTTTTTTTTTTTGAGTTGGAGTCTCACTCTGTCGCCCAGACTGGAGTGCAGTGGCCGCTTCCGGCCACCACAGCCTCGACCTGCTGGACTCCGGCGATCCTTCTGCCTCAGCCTTCCAAGTAGCCGGAATTACAGGCATGCACTACCATGCCCGGCTGATTTTTTGATTTATTGTAGAGATGAGGTCTCGCTGCCCAGGCGGGTCTCGAACCCGCGGGCTCAGGCAATCCACTCACCTCAGCCTCCCAAAGGCGCGGGATTACAGGCTGAGCCACCGAGCCCGGCTCCCTTGAGTTTTTAACACACTCTGTGAATCTGAATTAATGTGCAAACATCTATTCACCTCGAGAAGAATTTGCCCTAAGCTCAATCATTAAAATAAAGATTAGTTTTTAATTAAAATAATAGAGCTTATCAAGAAGTTGTGCTTGGTGCAATAAATAGTAAATGCTCAGTACAAATTGTAATCATCATTTTGAAGTCTGTCCTCTCCTATGCCCATAGTCTCTCACACACTAAGCCATTTCTCTACCATTGCTGTGAGTACTATCCCTTTGACTCTTCCATCTGTCAGTCTATCAGCTTCTTTTGGGTTTCATTTGAGCCTTCCTAGCTTAGGCCTTATGAGTAGCTTTGTTAATAATGAAAGTGTCAAGTTTGTGTCCTATGTTGATGCCTTTCAATGAAGGACTAACAAGAATACCTGTGGTTTACAAAATTGAGTTCATTGTTGCAAGAATGGAGATTAGTCCATGAAGAACAGTAGGACACTTCAATAAGAAAGAGTTGAGGAATTATTCTAGGATTTGGGATTATGCTCATTGATATTTAGGGAGGCTCCAAGGAAGTGAATATTTGTAGAAAGCAGGAACATTTTTTTTCTGGATGACAGAAGAAACTGAGCAGGGCTGCAATTGTTACTAGGGAAGATGCAACAGTCATTCAAGTTAGCAGAGCAGGAATATTTGATCATTTTTGTAGTTTCACAGAAGGTTTGTTGTTGCTGTTTAAATTTCTGTTGCAGTGGTATCAGAGCAGCCTTGTTTTATCACAGTCACAGAGTATTTCTGTCCGATGTTGATGTTCTGTGAAATTATGTTCAGCAAGAATTTACTATAACCTATCTGGTAACAACAAGGTCAACTACTAGCTGTCAACTCTTAGGGTTATTTTCTTTCTCACATAGAAACTATTACTCTCTGAATTACCATATTTGCCATACCAGTTACCAAGCTTTTGCTATAAAGAGTTGATCCTTACCAGCCGGGCTCGGTGGCTCAGCCTGTAATCCCGCGCCTTTGGGAGGCTGAGGTGAGTGAATTGCCTGAGCCCGCGGGTTCGAGACCCGCCTGGGCAGCGAGACCTCATCTCTACAATAAATCAAAAAAATCAGCTGGGCGTGGTGGCGCAAGTCTGTAATTCCAGCCACTCGGAAGGCTGAGGCGGAAGGATCGCCGGAGCCCAGCAGATTGAGGCTGCGGTGGCCGGGAGCGGCCACTGCACTCTAGTCTGGGCGACAGAGTGAGACTCCAACTCAAAAAAAAAGAGTTGATCCAAAGAAAATTATCATTATTTGCCTTGAAAATCTTTACAAATCATATTGTCTAACCTCCAGTGCTTCTTCACTGTTGCTCAGCAATAAAAAATGCACCTCTTGTTGATTTTCTATTATGACTGTGGAAGCCATTTCAAACTTTTCATTTACTCCTAAAGGGTGTAATTTAATCATAGCATCTCTTGCTTTTAATTTATGGCTACATCTACCAACTAGTTGAAAGATTGGGTACACATAATCAGAAACTCCACTTTCTAAACACTTCTCCTACTCATTCTTTCTAGATATCTCTGCAAATGCTATCCCAAACCTTCATGCCAAAGGAGGATTTCCATGTTCCTTTCAAAACTACATGTGCAGCTGATTCCTTCATATGTAACTTTCTCTATCAAATTACTTAATTAATCATTTTCTCTCTGCCCACCATCTTCCATATTTTTATTTTCATGTAATAAATGACAATTTTCTCTTACACACATGAATTCTCATTTTTTCCCAAACTAAGAAAAAGCTAACATATTTTTCCTTGAGGTCTCATTTTTGACACCCTTATTTTCCCTCATTGCCTTTGTTTATTTTCTCCTTATCTTAGAAAATGAATGATATTAGAAAATTACAGGGAAAAATATAACACTAAAAATTAGCAAGCATTCATTCATTTTTTATGTTAATGATTTTTTTTGTAAATAAAACATTTACTACTGTAATTAGCACTTTGTTGTCTTTTACAGACATTTTCAGAATTACTCTGGCTAAAGGTCAGTATGTCATATAAAAAAAGTCAAGTTATTTTCTGAAATTTCTGTTTTACTCCTAAAATTATTATTATTATTATTTGAGTTGGAGTCTCACTCTGTTGCCCAGACAGGAGTGAGTGGCCACTTCCGGCCACCACAGCCTCGACCTGCTGGGCTCCAGTGATCCTTCCGCCTCAGCCTTCCTAGTAGCTGGAATTACAGGTGCGCGCTACGACGCCCGGCTAATTTTTTGGTTTTGTTGTAGAGATGAGGTCTCACCTGCCCAGGCGGGTCTTGAACCCGCGGGCTCAGGCAATCCACTCACCTCAGCCTCCCTCTTTATCTTCATGTCATTATATTCTGAAACTCTGTTGCTCTGACTCTGCTTTCTTCTTCCTCAAGAGCAGTCTATTAAGTCTTAATGATTTTCCATTCTTTTAATCTTTCACCGTGCTTTCCTTTTTATAGACATTGTCACCATCAAAGCCTAAACCTTATCAGTTCATACAGAAGTTATTCCAGAGTTTCCTATTTCCAATTTATTTGTAATACTTCCAGATTTACCTTCCTTACATACTTCAATAAGAGTATCCCTTTTTTACTAATAGAGGCAATACTATGGATGTATATTGTTGTTTATTCAATGTGAATGAAAACTGCTTCTGATTATTCTTATTGAATGATTTGGAAAATAATGTATTATTAGATCAATAGTTGCAAATCATGTACCCAAGTTTTCGTTATTCTTCTCTAATAAACAGAACAGCTGCACTGGGGCTACTGCTTGATTAATTTTGTAGTAGTCAACTATCATTTTTGATAATCCATCCAGTTTACACGGGGCCACATTGGTCAATTAAATGGAGTTAAGGTGGGACAACCAAAAAAAATAAAATAAAGTAAAAGAGACTTCTGACAAAGAAAGAACTCTGATTAGATGTTTAAGAATTTTTTCAACTTTCTAATTTGTTAATAAGTATTCCACTTGTAAGATTATATACCTCTTGCATTAATTATAAGCCACTAAGAAGTGAAATTATTGGAATTACAAAAAAACTCCATCCTCATAAATTTTCCGGTTAGCATTCATAATTCCTTGGATAAAAATTTAGTTTTCCATTTTTTAAATCTAAATTTCTATCACTGTCAAATTCACTCAAAAGACACAATATTTTGGATATTTGGTTCTTTCCTTAAGTAAAAAATGAGATACACATTATTTATTTCTTACAGGACTAAGTAAATTATTGTGCCAAACATTCAGAATTTTATCTCAAAACATTTTTAATATTGGGAAATAATACAAGAGAGTCAGAGAATATTCCACTGTAGAGTATATCACACCCTCCTCCTTGCTTGATCGGTGCTATAGAGCAAGGAATTTAAAATGTCTTCTTCATAGTCAATCATAAGTTGCAGCCAATCTTAGAAACTCAGAATGACTGTCTTTTGAACACAGCTCAGGGCTTATGTAGCTAAAATAAAAAAAGCAGTGAGTATTTAAATAACTAAGTTATATACTTATCAATAAAGATTAGTAAATTCATTTTAAGAAAGGTGGTGCTTAATTACAAATTCCAGGTAAGTGGTGATATTCCTTGATATTTAAAGTCCATTGTGTTTCACAGTATAGTCCCAAGAACATGAGTTTTCATATAGCATTGCATTCTTATCACAAAGAATTGTTGCTAATTTTGCTGGCTGTATCCCAACTCCTTTAGTAATTTTTCTCCACTGAACCAAAATGAATAATAAAGTGTGTTCTCTGTGCTCCTCAGCTCCCACATATTTCCACCCACTTATCTTCTGTTCCATAACCAAAAAGTAAACTTACATTCACTTTTAAATATATTATGGTGGATTTTACTTAGAGTTCTATACCAGGATGTTAACATTTTTATTATTTCTCATAAATATGCTCTAATGCCAAAATTGGCCATTTCTCCTAAAACTGGTCAGGAAAGCACTTTCCCTTTGTAAATTTATTTAGCACCACTCTAAATATTGATTATCACCTGAGATAAAATTATTCAAACATGGTGGGTTTGTATTGAAAGTTATTTTTAACACCTTAGTATTCAAAAAAGGAAAGGCATGAAACAGTGTACTCCCTCAAACCAGTCAGGATAAAAAATAGGAAGCTAACATGAGTCAGGAAGTTTAAGTCAGAAATAAATAATTCTCAGTAGTTCAAAGATTTGAGCCACTTGTCAAGGACAGAATTGCAAGAGAAACAATAGGAGCACTTGGTCTTTGCAGAATAAATTGTTAGGAAAGAAATTAACACCAATTTCCCTAAAAAGTGTTTGGGAATAGTTAAGAACATACAAGACCAGAAAATATGAAAAATATCCTAGGGTAACTCCAGTATGGTCAAAAAGCTTACAGTTCATGGGATTATAATAAATCAGAACAAGTTTCAAAAGACATGTGAATTCCTAAGTCAACTTTGCTTATTTCTCATTTAAGGTATGTTGTTCTGCCCTATTAGTTATATTTTTATATACCCTTTCTGCATTATCAACAATAATTGTAACCCTGTCATTTTGCTAAATTTAAATAAATCTCTGACTTCCATGAAAAAAACAAAACAAAAAACCTCAAAAAACTTAGGACCAAAATCAGCCCCAATTAGTCAGAATTTCCTTTACACTTATAGCTGTTTGAATGAGAACAGATTGAAAACGTATTTGTGGGGATGGAGCTTAAGATGGTGACCAGACAGGTCAGACTGTGAGAGTCTCCACAAAAGCAAGTGTCCATAAAGACTATCGGTGTGAATAGGCATGTGCTGGTGGGAGAGTGAAAGTCTGAGGGAAGACTAGGGTTCATGCACCCGGGTCCCCCTTCTGAGGGTGACTTCAAGCCCCCACTGCCCTGATATAGGAGCACAGGCACACACAAGATCATCTGTTGCTTGTGGGACTCTTTGGAGAAGAGCCTGCCAAATCCAGCTGTTTCTCTTTGCCTGACACCTGGCCCACACCATCACCCGCAATAGCGGATCAGTTGGAGTCCAGGATCTGATCAGTGGAGAGAGAGGATCAGGGAGAGCTGGAGAGGTGCCCCATGCCTGGTGAGGAAATGCCTACCGCAGACATTTTCTCTGTCCCGGGACCAGGCAGAGACCTGCATTGCCCGCCCAGCTTCCAACTTGGGATCTAAGGACCAAGCAGAGATTTGCATTGCCCCACCTAGCTCCACTCAGCTCTACCCAGTCATCCATTCGGGACCTAAGGTAATCTCATCAAACTGGGAGAGACAGAAGCCCCTCCCCCATGCTGGATCAGACACAGACAGGTCAGATCTGAGAGGCAGACAGGAGAGGCAGCAAGTTGGGTGAGTCCAGATCTAATCCTCCCTCCTTCCAAAGTAGGCCTGGGGCATCTGACCCAAACTGTGAGCACGCTAACTGCCTGCACTGAGAGCAAAGGGGAAGAGAGAGAGATCAGAGCTGAAAGGACATTGGACTTACAGGAATGACCTTAGAGTGAGTTTGGTTCCTTGTTTGTATTTTTTTTAATTTTTATTTTTTCTCTGTTTTTTTGCTCATTTTTGTTTGTTTTTTTGTTTTATTTTTTTCTTTCTGTTTTTGAAAACATTTTCATACTTGCTTTGTTTCTGTTATTTTACTGATTTTTTTTTTCTATTCATTAGAATTCCTGTTTGTGTATGGGAAGAGTACATCAATAGGCAGGTGTTTGTTGGACCGTGTGTTTGTATGATTACCTGTATGTTTTAGTTTTTTAAAAAATATTTTCTGTCTTTGTGTCTCTTTTCATTTGTTAGTTGGTATGTCTCTCTGTTTTCCCTCTTACTCTTCTCTCTCTCCACCTTCCGCTTCCCCCCATTCCTTCCTTTTTCCATTATTTTCCTTTTTCTTACCTCATTTTGCTTCCAAGGAGCAAACCTATACCCCCACTACATGGACAGATTATAAGGCAGTGGCATGTGGGTTCCAAGGTACCCATATACATGTCGGTGGATACCGGGATCTGCAGATAGATTTTGAATCACAGGTCCCCCCTCAATTAAATCTCAAAACTGAAAAAAGTACAGCCCCCAACCCACAGTCCAGCTTCAGAATTGAACAAAGCCAGAGGATCCATATAAGGAAGAATAGGAGACTGAGTAAACAGAAGTAAAAGCAATCCTGCCATCCCCAAACAACAGAATTAAAGAAGGGGGGAGGTGGGAGGGAGGAAAATCAACATGAAGAAAAACCAAAAGAAGAATATGAGTCTCACACAGACCCCTAGGAGATCAGACACTGAGAAAACAGACTTCGGAATGTAAGCATTGAAGAGCCCCCAGAATGACTGGTCTCAAACTACAAACCCAGATATGAAGACATTAATAGAATAAAAAGAATAGAGGAGAGACAAGAGGAAAATAGGAAGGAGTTGATAACTGAGATAACAGCAGTAAAGAATACTGTGAATGAAATAAATAACACACTGATAAACATGGAAAGCAGAATTAGCCAAGCAGAAGAAAGAATCTCAGAGCTTGAGGACCAAAATATAGAACTAACCCAAACTGTCAAAAACATAGAAAAGAAGCTTAAAAAGACAGAACAAAACCTTTAAGAGATGAGCAATTACTTCAAGAGGTCGAACCTAACAGTAATTGGACTTCCTGAGGCAGCAAGAGAGACAGAGACCACCCTGGAACAAACATTCCAGGAAATTATTCAAGACAACTTCCCTCATCTCATCGGTGATGTGACCATTCAAACACAAGAGATTCAGAGAACCCCTGCAAGACAACAAATGAGAAGATCAACTCCTAGACACATAATTATTCGCCCAAAAAAAGTAGGTATAAAAGAAAAAATCCTAAAGGCAGCAAGAGAAAAAGCCCAGACTACCTACCAGGGAAGACCAATTAGAATAACAGCAGATTTATCCTCAGAAACCCTTCAGACTATGAGAGCTTGGAGGCCAATCTTCAAAGTTCTTAAAGATAAACAATTTCAACCAACAATAACCTACTCAGCTAAGCTAAACTTCATTAGTGAGGGAGAATTAAAATCTTTCCCAAACATTCAATCCCTAAGAACTTATGCTGCCTTACCAGCTCTAAAAGAAACACTTAAGAAAGTATGAAACACAGAAGAGAAAAAAGAATGACAACATTCTTCATAAGAGTGAAGGAAAAAGATCGAAACACACGAGTCAACCCAAAAATCAAAAGAAAGACAACTAACAAACAAGAACAACAACAACTCTATAAGAACCTCATGACAGGGATACACTCTCACATTTCAATAATTAGACTGAATGTGAATGGACTAAATGTACCCCTGAAAAGATGTAGAATAGGAGAATGGATAAGATGTCATGAGGCAATGATACATTGTCTCCAAGAGACTCATCTCACCAGAAAGGACACTCACAGACTCAAAGTAAGAGTATGGGAAGCAAAATTTCAGGTGAATAGAACACAAAAGAAAGCAGGAATTGTGATTTTTTTTGAGTTGGAGTCTCACTCTATCACCCAGACTGGAATGCAGTGGCTGCTCCCGGCCACCGCAGCCTTGACCTGCTGGGTTCCAGTGATCCTTCCGCCTCAACCTTCCAAGTAGCTGGAACTACAGGTGTGCACTACCATGCCCGGCTAATTTTTTTGATTTATTGTAGAGATGACGTCTCACCAATTTTCCCAGGCAGTCTCGAACCCATGGGCTCTGGAAATTCACTCACCTTGGTTTCCCAAAGTGCAGGATTACAGACTGAGCCACCGAGCCCGGCTGGAATTGTGATCTTAATATCAGACAAAATATCAAAAATTTAAAAAGATACAGAAGGTCACTATATAATGATAAAAGATTCAATCCATCAACAAGAAATATCCATCCTAAACATATATGCACCCAACATAGGAGCACCAACTTTCATAAAGCAGCTTCTAGGCAAACTTAAAAAACATATTGACTCTAACATTATCATAGCTGAGGACCTTAATACTCCACTCACAACCCTAGACAGATCATCAAGACAAAAAATCAGCAAGGAGATCCAGAATGTCAATGTAATTCTTTACCAAATGAACTTAATTGATACCTACAGAACACTCCACCCAACGATCACAGAATATACATTCTACTCATCATCACATGGAACATACTCTAAGATTGACCAAATCCTTAGCTATAAATCAAGCATGAACAAATCTCATAAGATTGAAATTCTGCCATGCTCCTTCTCAGACCACAGCAGAATAAAAATAAATATCAACACCAACAAAGTTCCCCCAAACCCACAAAGACATGAACGCTAAGCAGCATGATGCTAAGCACCTCTTGGGTCAACATGGAAATCAAAACAGAGATTAAAAGATACCTGGAAACAAATGAAAATGAAGAAACATCTTACCAAAACCTCTGGGATGCCATGAAAACAGTAGAAAGAGGGGAATTTATATTGTTACAAACACACATGAAGAAAATGAAAAGATCACAAGTTAATAGCCTAACAAGTCACCTGAGGAAGCTGGAAAAGCAAGACCACCAAAACCCTAGCTTCAACAGAAGAATCCAGATCACCAAAATAAAAGCCCAAATCTGGGATTAGAAGACAAAAAGATAATGCAAAAAACCAATGAAAAATACAGCAGGCTCTTTGAAAGAATAAACAAGATTGATGACCTTCTAGCTAGACTGACCAAAAAAAGAGAAAGAAATAGCCCAAATAAACTCAATCAGAAACACAAAAGATGAAGACACAACTGACCCTGAAGAAATACAAAAGATTATCAGAGACTACTATGTATACTTGTATGGAAACAAACTTGAAAACCTAAAGGAAATGGAGGACTTTCAGACATCACACTACCTCCCCAGGTTGAAACAAGAAGAAATCAAGACCCTAAGAGACCAATAACAATCCAGGAAATTGACTATGTCATAAGACTACTAATACTACCTATAAAAAAAATTCCAGGACCAGATGGTTTTCCAGCAGAATTCTACAAAACATACAAGGAGGAATTGATACCAATCCTATTGAAAGTATTCCAGGTGATTGAGAAAGATGGGACTCTCCTCAAATCATTTTATGAAGCTGACAACACCTTTATACCCAAGCCAGGTAAAGATCCAACAAAGAAAGAGAACTACAGACCAATATGCTTGATGAACATAGATGCTAAAATTCTCAACAAAATCCTAGCAAATAGGATTCAGCAACACATATCAAAAATCATCCACCATGAGCAAGTAGGATTCATCCCTGGGATATAAGGCTAGTTCAACATTTGTAAAACCATAAACGTGATTAAATACATCAACAGATGTAAAAACAAATACCACATGATTATATCATTAGATGCAGAAAATGCTTTTGACAAAATCCAAAACCCTTTCTTCATAAAAACCCTCGAACATCTAGGCATAAATGGAACATACCTCAAAATAATAAGAGCCATCTATGAGAAACCCACAGCCAGCATACTGCTAAACTGACAGAAATTGAAACCATTTCCTCTGAAAACTGGAAAAAGACAAGATAGCCACTCTCAGTCCTCCTGTTCAACATGGTTTTGGAAGTTCTAGCTAAAGCAATCAAAGAAGAGAAGGTGATCGGGGTATCAAAATAGGGAAAGAGGAAATCAAATTATCCCTCTTTGCAGATGACATGATTCTATACCTCGAAAATCCAAGAGAATCTAGCAAAAACCTCCTTGCACTAATAAAGGACTTTTGCAAAGTCTCAGGGTATAAAATAAATGTGCAAAAGACAATTGCATTTCTATACACTGATAATAAACAAACAGAAACCCAAATAAAAAACACAATTCCATTCATAATAACGACAAAAAAAAGAAAGAAATACCGTGACATCTTCCTAACCAGAGATGTGAAAGACCTTTACAATGAAAACTACAAAATGCTGCTCAAAGAAATAAAAAATGACACAAACAAGTAGAAAAATATTCCATACTCATGGATTGGAAGAATCAACATTGTTAAGATGTCCGTTCTACCTAAGGCAATTTACAGATTTAATGCAATACCCAACAAATTACCAGCAACATTCTTCTCAGACCTATAAACAACAATACAGGAATTCATATGGAAGCACAAATGATCACGAACAGCCAAAACAATCCTCAGCAAACAAACAAACAAACAAATAAAAAACAAAGCAGGAGGTATCACTCTCCCAGATGTAAACTTTATAATAAAGCTCAATAATCAAAACAACCTGGTATTGGTACAAGAACAGGCATATAGACCAATGGAATAGAATTGAGATTCCAGAAGCAAAACCTCAATTTCTCAACCAACTCATCTTCGACAAAGCCTCCACCACCAACCACTGGGGAGAGGAGAACCTATTCAGTAAATGGTGCTGGGAAATCTGGCTGACCACATGCAGAAGATTGAAACAGGACTCCTACCTATCCCCATACACAAAAATCAACTCTAGATGGATCAGATACGTAAACATAAAACCTCAAATTATATGAATCTTAGAAAATGCAGGAGACACTGTTATGGAAATTGGAACTGGCAACCAATTCCTGATCAAAACCCCAAGTGCCCATGACATAAGAGATAAGATAGACAAGTGGGACCTTATCAAACTGACAAGCTTCTGCAAAGCCAAAGAAACCATCAAGAGAGCAAGGAGACAGCCCACAGACTGGGAAAATGTATTTGCCAACTCCATGTCTGACAAAGGCCTAACATCAAGGATCTATAAGGAACTCATGTGTGCTGAAAAGGAAAAAACAATACCATTACAAGATGAGCAAAAGATATGAATAGACAGTTTTCAAAAGAATAAATATGGGCAGCCAAAATATACATGAAAAAATGTTCAACCTCACTAGTCATCAAAGAAATGCAAATTAAAACTACACTGAGCTACCACCTAACTCCAGTCAGAATGGCCATCATCAATAACTCAAAAAATAACAGATGCTGGAAAGGATGTGGTGGAAAGGGAACATTTCTACACTGTTGGTGGGAGTGTAAACTAGTATAGCTTCTAAGTGGAAAACAGTGTGGCAATTCTTAAAAGTTCTAAAAATCCATCTTCTATATGACCCCGCAATCCCCGTACTGGGAATACACCCAGAAGAACTCAACTCACTCTATAAAAAAGGTACGTGCACACACAGGTTTATCGCAGCATTGTTCACAATAGCAAGAACATGGAACCAACCTGTGCTGCCCATCAAAAGAGGACTGGATAAAAAAAATGTGGTACAGATACACAATGTAATATTACGCAGCCACAAAGAAGAACAAAATCATGGACTTTGCAGCAACCTGGATGAATTTAGAGTCTATAATACTGAGTGATCTTTCACAGAAACAAAGATCTGAGTATCACATGTTCTCACTCATAAGTGGACCTTGAATAACTATCGTAATACTGTAAGAAAAAGATTGACATTAGTGGGACATTGTGAGGGCATGGGGGGCAGGGAGGTGGGATTGGCAGTAGTGGGAAACTGCCTGGGGAAGGGGGGGCATACCTCATCAACAAGGGTACCTACACAATGAATATTTGCATACCTAACCCTGAATTGTACCCCACAATTTTAAAATAAAAAAAATTAAAAAAAATTAAAGAAAACATATCTGTTTGTGGGAATGAGCTCATCCTCACATTGTGAATGATGTAGGCCTCATCTCTTTGCAATTGACACAATTTTATTTGTTGGCATGGTGGAGGTGCACACCAGGGCAGGCATTGCATTTTGTGGAGGTCTTTAATTTTAGATACCATATGCCAATTAAATTCAATTACTAGTCTTGGAGATGGATAAGAAATGACATTCTTTGCACAGACTTATTTATAGCTTCTCTCTAACCACCTGAGTATTAAAAGGCAGTGTTACGCTAATATGTTTTTACAAACGTAGGATTACATTAGCAATTTTCCAATTTAACTTTAAAAACTGTTAAAGAGAAAATTGTTCACAATACTTGCTAAACATATTAAGACTTTATTCAAAGATGAAGAGAAGGCCACAGCTTAGGTACTGTGACCGTTGCAGCAAGGACTTGCAGTAAGGGTGAGAGATTGGACTCATCTCTAACTCCAACAAGGACAAGTGATGGTCTATAACCAATGAGCAGCGCACAGAAAATTATAAGGGAGAAATATCAAGAGTAATGGGTTTCTGACTAAATTGACTTGATATAATTGTTGGTGATGGCTGACCAAAATTATAAGAGATCCAGAGTGTTCAGATACCAAGGGTGGAGGAATTTCCCTAAACTTATCTAGCAGAATTCTTGTTCAAACTAGATCCTGCAAGGACAAGGGAAAAAGAAGGGGAGCCCAAAGTCCAGCCTAATCAGACAAAGGACTCAGAGGAGCATGATTAAAGTTGTGGTCAAAGGAGAGTCTTTGCCAAGATGTCATTAGTCCTTAAACTAGATATGAATATTAACATAGTAGAACTAAATGTCAGATTTCTAAGGCAACGTTATTATCTTTGCACTAGAGACTAATTAATGGAATTAACACCTCCATGGGAGTTAGGGAACTGGCACTCTGTCTTCAAGAATTACTAATAGCCAAAGGCTTACATACTTCTGGATGAATAAATATCTGACTGGAACAATACTAATCAGCCACTGTTATTATAACCCAGCATCATTATGTTGGCGTAGATTGGGAATCTGCTTAATGTCTTACTATCAATGACTTGTCATATAGTTCTATCCCAAAAGGGTCCCTTCCTGGGTTGCCCTCAAATTAGCATAATTAAACTTCTCCAGAAGGCTGAAAAGTGCCAATATGGTTATAAATTATTAAGCTAATCAATAAAGGTGAGCATTTTGTGACAAGAATGGGTCATCAGAAAAGTGCAAATGGGTAGATGGAAAATGTAGGCTGCAATTAAGAAATGAATAACAAAGTGAAGTTCAAGGTTTTAGTTACTTTAATGGAGATAATCATCATTTATTTTCTCCTCTCAAATATTTTGTGTTATTATGTAAAAGAAACCTAAAACCATCATATAAAATAATGTCAACCCATCCTTCCCACCTAGGGTCAGACACATGGGTTCTAAATTCCTTAGATGAAAATGCTGTGAAGGTTTATTCAGGTTTAATAGATCCAGAAACTGGTAGGGAAAGTGAAAATGATTTAGACTAAATGAATTTTTTATTGCCCTGTGGGAGGGAAACAAAAATGACTCAACTGTTTTAATAAGGCTTAAGGTTCATTTAAAGAATCTTCATGATTCATCTACATTTATTTTTTCTGTCACGAAACCACTCATAACACTGTTCCCAAATGAAGAGACAAAAATGATAATGAAGAGGATACCAGCATATAAATATAATGACTGGGGAAAATTCATTTTAAAAGTTAAGGCATAGATTTCAGACAATAAGTGTTAGTCTTTGATCTTCTCTCTCTCTCTCTCTTTCCATATATATATACTATATATATATAGTCATTTTACGTCAACCTATATGTTACTTAGCTGGATTCAAATTCATTTCTCAACTTTCAAGATGGTAAGTTATCCCTGAAATAGCCTGCAGCTTCTTATAAACAGAAGTATTGTAGAACATTTTTAAAGTTGAGAAGTGAAAGTATTTCTTTCTCTAGTTCAGTGAGTAGACCAAAAATATACTGTTTTAAAAATTTCTTTCCTTTTTCTTTTTTTGTTCAGGTTGTTGGACCAGAAACACTGATTTATTAGTCCTGGATGATTGTGATGATTCACTTAACAGTTTGTTTCAACACATTTATTTACAAGCACATCATGTGGCATGTAGATGAGACATTCTAACTTTCACTGCTGCTTGAGAGAGACTTTGAACAGAACACAGTTCCTCCTTGGATAGCAGAGTCTGACCTTAGAAACTCCTGCTCATAGACACTTCTTGTTTATCCAGTTTATCCTCTACTCTTTAAAAAAATACTGCTGAAAATAACTGAATCTCATTATGCCCCTCCAATTTCTGTATTAATTTAATAAGCAAATAAAAAATGGTGAGTATTTTTGACAGGGAAAACACTGGAAAGTATTCTAACTGCAGCAAACTTACAAAATAATTAAATATATTAATATATAGGCTGAACTTTTTTATAATTCTACTCTTTCAATTTCTGCAGTATTTTTGTTATCAGTTTGTATACTCCTCAAGAAACTTTCCTTATCCTATTAAAATGACAACAACATTCTTCACATAAATTTAAAAAAATTCCTAAAATTTATATGAAATCAAAGATGACCCACAATAGCCAAAGCAATTTTTAAGATAAAGAACAAAGCTAGAGGCATAACATTACCTGACTTCAAATTATGCTAAATAGTAACAAAAATAACATGATACTGGTGTAAAAACCACACATAGACTAATGGAACAAAATAGAGACTCCAGAAATAAATTCTTGCATTTACAGTCAACTCTTTTTCAACAAAGGTGCCAGAAACATACACTGGGGAAAGAACAGCTTCTTTAATAATTGGTGCTGGGAAAACTGGATATCCATATGCGGGAGAAAGAAACTAGATTCCTATTTCTCACGATATATACAAATTCAAATAAAATGATTAAAGGCAAATGTACAATTTGAAATTATAAAACGACTAGAAGAAAACATTGGGGAAACACTTTAGAATATTGATCTGGGCAAATATTTTTTGAGTAAGATCTCAAAAGCACAGATAACCAAAGCAAAATTGAAAAATGGGATTATATCAATCTAAAAAGCTTCTGCACAGGAAAGGAAAAAACAGAACAAAGAGACAGCCTACAATATGAGAGAAAATATTGCCACCTGACAAGGGGTTAATATCCAGAGTATATAAAGAACTCACACAACTCAATAGTAAAAAATCAAATAATTCAGTAAAAACATGAGGAAAACATCTGAATATACATTTCTCAAAATAAGGCATACAAATGACCAACAAGTATATGTAAAAATGCTCAACATCACTAAACACTTGTGAAATGCAAATTAAAACTACAGCATGATATCATCTCACTTCAGTTAAAATAGCTATTATCAAAAAAGATAGAAAATGACAAATGTTGGTGAGGATGTGGAGAAAGAGGAAACCCTCATACACTGTTGATGAGAATTTAAATTAGTATGGCCACATGAAAAACAATGTGGAGGTTCCTCCAAAAATTAAAAATAGAAATACCCTATGATCCAACAATTCTGCTGGGTATATATTCCAACAAAAAGGTAAATAATCATATTAAAAATATATATGCACTCCCGTGTTTATCACAGTACTACTCACAGTAGCCAAGATGCGGGATCAACACCCAATGGATGAATGGATAGAGAAAATGTGGCAGATACATACAATGGAATATTACTCTAAAATAAAAAGAATGAAATTCTGTAATTTGCATTAAAGTAGAGATCATCCTATTAAGTGAAATAAGTGAGGCACAGAAAGCAGATGTCACATGTTTTCACTCATATATGGGACCTAAAAAAGTGAATCTCATGATCATAGAGAGCAGGACTGTGGTTACCAGAGGCTGGTAAGGGCCGTGGGGAAGGTAAGTAAAAAGAAGTAAGTTAATGGGTACAAATATACAGTTAGATAGAAGAAATAAGATCTAGTGTTCAGTAGCACGATGTGGTAACTACAGTTAACAATAATTTTTTGTAACTTTCAAAATTTCCAGAAGAGTAGATTTGAAATGTCCCCAACACAAATAAATGATAAATATTTGAGTTGATGAATATCCCAACTACCCAGATTTGATCATTATACATTGTATGCTTGTATCAAAATATCACATGTACCCCATAAACAATTACAACTATTATATATCTATAAAAACTTTTTTAAAAAGAGAAAAAAAGAAAATTTCCTGCATATGACATAACAGCAATAGATGTGAAAAAAAGCAGAAAAGAATTGGTAGGTTGTACCCAGCCTGGATCTCTATGTTCTTAATTATCAGACCATCTCCCACCTACTCAATTTATTGTAATACCCACAAAAAAAATAGAGAATGGGGGGATTATACTGCTCAGAAGCACAGCAAGGCGTGCATTTGGCAGTATACGCCCAATGAAATATGGACCAGAAATGCTAGATTTATTGACTATGACAGTGTTCTTTCTGTCATTCTGTCTTGCTTTGGTGACCTATTCTTATCTCCTGCCTACTGTGTCTCATATTTCCAACCAGGCTCCCTTTGAAATTCTCCTGTCCTTTATCCACCATCACTTCTCAGTTTTATCATTCCTCATACTCTGCCAGGATTCGTGTTCCTTGTCTCCTTGCCTGGACGACTCAGTGATGAGTGATTGCATTCTGGTTGTTCCATTTTCAATTTTCTAGCTCAAGAATTCACAATTCTGATCCAGCCCCTGAGAAAGGGAATCTGGCTGAAGTCATGCTATGCCAAGTATGGCCTGAGAACCAGCAGCATTGGCATCTTCTGGGAGCTTCGGAAGAATGTGGAAGCTCAGACCTTACTCGAGACATACTTAAATCAGGATCCTACTATCTGTATTTTGACAAAATTCCCTAGGTAATTATGTCTGTACATTAATGCATGATAAATACTAAACTGGATCCTTGGTCTTCAAACTTAATTTTAACCATACACCTTTTTCAGTAAGTAAATATTGAATGCATTTACTCCCAAATATGAATGTAGCTTAATGTCACATTGGAAGTTTTGACTGAGTTGCCAGGGTACAATACATATGATATTCCAAAGTGTGTCGGCTATACCGAATTCAAACTTTCAAAGAAAATAAGAGGCTGCTAGTTTTTCAAATTTTGAAATCTTTATGAGTATTAAAAAGCATACTTTGAAGAATGGATTTGTGAGATTTCTTTGGAGAAAGTCGTTGCCATGCTTTGGTCCCGCCCATTACCCCCACCAGTCCCAAATTGGAGAGCTAGGGATGGGCAGATCCCACCTCGAGCCTAAGAACAGATTTAAAGAAACCAAAACCCCAATGTGTATTCAGGCAAGAGAGTGCTTGGTAGTCCTGACTCTTACCCAAGAAACCCAACGGGGAGGGTAAGGAGACTGCCAAATATGACTTTCAAATGTCTGCCGGAAACTCCCATTGATTACTTAAAGCTGAGTCTGTCAGACTCAATGCAATAAGAAAGAACACCTGTGGATCAAGCAAAAGAAAGTTGTTTAGACTCACTGTAGTAAAGGAGACCTTGGCTAAGGGAGTCTTAGTAGGGTCTTAGAGCAGGGGCAATCAAGAGAGAATATAGGATTTTGGAATCTGGGTTGGTGATTATAAGGCTGATCTTGTAAAGTGGGGCACATTTTATGATATAAAAACTTTGGAGTACTTTAGTTGATTCCGTTTTGTATTCCAAAAGAAACTCATTTCCTGGAACAAGTAAGTAATTTTTGCTTATTCTCAGTATGTAGCCTTTTAATGACAAAATTTCATAGGGCTGGGGGGATGGGATAGGAGGTTACTGTTAATGGGTATGAGTTTCTTTGTGGAGTGATGAAAATGTTCTGAAGTTAGATTGTACTGATGGTTGCACAACTATGTGAAAATACAAAAAAAAGCACTGAATTATAAATTTTAGTTGAATGAATTTTATGGCATGTGAATATCTCAATAAAACTCTTCTTAAATACATATGTAGTAAATTGGTAGATTGATTATGAGTGAGTGTGTGTCTTTAAATGTCTGTGAGGTAGCAACTACTGACAGCCACTGGTCATCTCTGAAAAGAACAGCATATTAACACCTGTATTTTTGTTTAAAAACATAAAATAGCTCTAATGTCAACTATATTTTTTGTGCTGTCAGAAGTTAACCAGTGTACCTCTGTAGAGGAACTTTTGATTTTTATCAAAGACATAAATACTTTGGAAAATTGAAGCCTGGTTTCTAAAGTAACCAGATCTCAGAGGTTTTACATATTTTTGTCAGCAACAAAACCATCCAGAAATGGGAAAATTAAAAAAAAAACTACTTTCTACATAGCACAAATCATTTTCAACTACTTTCTTATTCTTTACAATAACCCACTTAATATTAAAGGGACAGATTACATGTAAATGTGTGTGTGTGTTTTTAAACACCTGTGAGAGAGCAAATACTGACAGAATTTGTCCGCCCCAAAAAGGTTAGTCAATTAACATCAATCATTTTGTAAAAGAAAAAGCTGATACGACTAATTTCAACTACATTTTTGGTGGAGAACAAAAGATATCATGCTCACACCCCTTCCCAATATATGATATCATGATGATTCTACCATTAATGATGGTAAAATTATATACTTGAGTATGAATAAATCACAATAAGTTGCAGTATGTTGAAACCAAACAACTAGTCAAGTCGCTGCTGTGGCCAGACTCTGGGCTTTCCCCAGGACATGATATAACACCTAAACAACTGGCTGACGAACCAAGCGTTAAAGTCATATATCAATCATTAGTAAACCTCATTTTTTTCCATTTTTAGATAAAACATTGTTAATAGAAGGTCAAATACTTTCCTGCAGCACCCCATAGGGTCATGTGGTATACCCCTGAAAGGTGTGTTCTGAACTTTGGAGACAGACCTAGAGCAGGCTTGGATAGGAGGCAGAGAACTTAAGGAGGCCAACACCATGAGTCTCTCAGACCACTCGTGCCAAACCTCTACATTTTCCCAGCATTTGTGTTCCTAAGAATTCCCTCCACCACCATCTATTGTGTACCTTACTATAGCACCCTGCTCTGGCATTTAACAGACCTTGTTTCTACACGTGGAATTCTATGAATGCTTAAGTCTTCCTGCATCCATACTGCAAATTGGTTTTCCTCAGTGGGGATGCAACAGACCCAACAGATTAAACATGATCACATGAAACAACAACAGAGAGCATGGCCAGGATAATTTTTTGAAGGTTTTACAATTATGCATTTTTAAACTTGTAAATTATTCCCCAATATGATTAAAGTCATGGATTAACCTCTGTAGAGTGCTTAATACAATGCCCTCATCTTACTAAGTGATTTCTGGGTTTTGGCGCTTTTAACACTAGTGAAAGCTAGAAAGTAGACACTGAGCTGTTCTGGATTGCCTTTACAATGTCAATCAGCAATGTTTAAAGCACATAGTAAGAAAATAAACTTTACACCTCAGGGCTACATACACATTCTAACCGACTTGCACATCTTGAGACCACTCTGCTATTCTAGTATCCTGATCACTCAGTTTCTCATAATGGAAATCTTTTTTTGCAAGAGGAAATCTTTATCCGTTCCCTTCCACTTTACAAGTGATTTTTTTCTCTTTAAGAAATTATATCTCTATATTGCTCTAAATTGGTATGCAACAAACAGGGTTTTTCAACCTCAGGGACATCTGACATATGGGGCCAGATAATTCTTTGTTGAAGGATAAACTGTACACTGTAGGCTATGCTCCAGCTAGCAGTATTCCTAGCCTTTGTCCTCCAGATGCCACTTGTACCTCCCTCTCCTGTTGTGACAGCCAAAAATGTAACTATTCCCTGGGGAGCAAAAACACGCCCCCTGTTGAGAACCACAGATGTAGAGTTGTAGAAATGCAGAGCATGCTTGCACAGCTAATCACCAAAAATAAAATAAAATAAAACTTGCATAAATGAACAGTAATAATTATTCTTTATTTTTGGTACATAAATATTTTCCTGACAGATTTGAAACTTACTCTGTGTTGTTGTTATATTCTGGAACTCTCTTGCAAGGCTGTAATGAGCATTTTCTCATTCACCTTTAATTGGCTTCTTTCCTCTTCACTTTCAGGCTCTTTGTAATGGAGCTGCTTGACTGTATCCAGAACAGAGCAACTGCCAGGGGAAAAAAACCTCCTAGAGTAGTGAGTCTCAGGCTTGAATTTGCTTAATGATCACTTGGAACATCTTGTTAAAAGGCAGGTTCTGATTCTCAATGTTTAGGGTAGGGCCTGGGATTCTGCATTGTAATTCCCAAGTAAATGGTCCCAGGACAACAGCATGCTAGCAGAAGAACTGGGCATGCATATGGTCAGATGCTACTCCTGCCTTATTATAGTAATCACCATGCCCTCGTGAAAGCAGTCTTCTCTGTTGCTTTTGAAATGGTAATTCCTAATTTGCTTCTATTCTGTCAATCAAAGAAATGCCCTGTTTCAGATAGGACTGAAAGGGACAGTGATTCATACCCTTGTCTTCACATTAGAATCACCTGAGAGCTTTCTAAAATTCCAGATGCCCAGGACACATCCCAGATGAATTAAATTAGAATTTTTGGGGTGGCACCCAGATATCCACTATTTTAAAGCTCTCCAGGTGATTTCAATGAGCAATAAAGATTGAGAATCACTGCTCAGTTCCTTGCTATACAAATTATGGTCCGTGAACAAGCAACAGAGGCATCACTTATTTGTCAGAAGTGAAAAAATATTAAGCCTCAGTCCAGACTGAGGACTGAACAATATCTGCAGTTTATTAAGATTTCAGGTGATTCTTATGACACTAAAATATTAAAAAAAACACTACAATGAATTAAAGTGAGTTTTTTTTAAACCTCTAATCTATATGAATTTGATTTTAAAGTATTACAAAGCCTTGCAGAAACTGTGTTTAAGATGTCATGGAAATGAGATAGTAGAACACCAGATTTAAAAGGGAAAAGGTAGAATTTTACCTCTAAAGATAAGCAACCTTAGTTTCTAGGGGCACATCATAACCAAAATGGATTTTTAGGCCTACAGTTTGTGAACACAAGAATGAGAAAAAGCAATCAGTAGTCAGAAGGGCAAGACACACCACCAAACTGACTGCATTCATTTTGTTTACAAGAGTCCAAAAATGTAGGTTAGGAAAATGTTGCCATAGGTTTACAGGATTAAAAAATTAGAAAAAATGTAGCTTGAGAGAAAATACATTGTCTGTTGAATAACTATTTCCAAAGAGTGATAACTGGTAAATAGCAATGTATAAGGAAAACTTTAACCGTGACATGTCAAAGTCTCTCCATTGATCCTGTCCTGGAGTGTGTGTGGAAAGAGAGAAATTAAAGACTAAAGACAAAAGGTATGCAGACAAATAGAGCTTCGGGTATAATTAATAGTTTGGATGACAATAATTAGCATTTAAATTTAAAAGATCAATTGTATGATAAAGAAGAATTACCATAAAATTTTTGTGCAAAACTTAGCAACCAACCAACCAACCAATAAAACAAACAAAACCTTCTGAGTTTTAGTTGCCTAAAACCTCAATATAAATCAAGTATTATTTGGCAACTGACAGACTTAGGCTGCTGGAATAGTAATATGGAGTATAAATTAGATAAGCTTTGTTGAATCTATCCTGGCATTAGAATTAGGATAGTGATTTGCAAATAAGCTGTTGAGGGGAGTAAAATTCCTACACCAAGAGTGTGCTCGTTTATTTTTTTCAAGGTAGAAAAGTTAATAGTTCATGTATTTCTGCTATCACTGAGTCAAAGGACATTCTTAAATATAATTTGACTTCTCCAATACTATTGTAAAATGTAAGGAGATATTTTAAAGAAAATGCAGATTCTAAATTTTGACCCTACGTGTATACCATGCTACTCATCCTAGAGTCAATACCTTATTGATACTTAAAAAAATATTTTCAAGTAGCCATCACCATATTTGCTGACAACACCAAAAAATAATGATCCCTCATTTTAAAATAATTTCCACTTCCGGAAGAAAAAAGCCATTAAACCAAGAAAATCCATTGTATTTGAGAAAAAATGTGAAATAGAAGGAAAGTGTTTGGTAGTTGATAACATGAAAACCTGAACATCTTATTATAAAAATGAACAAACAGCTATAGCTGCCATTCTTGACTTCAAAAATTTATGAGGAGTTGTTTTACATCTACTTTTGATCATAGATATATGTGTCATTATTTTGTGCTAGTTTCTAATTTTCAAAGTATAGGATGATGATCATCAATAACCAGTGGATGACACATGCAGAAATTGGAAAAACATAAATTAACTATGAGGAAAATTTGAGAGTTATCATTCTAAATTAGGGATAATATTATTGTTAAAAAATAATAGCATTGTTCTGAGTAATTATTATTTCCAGACATAAAGCCAAGTACCTGAAAATGCAGCTTTGTTTTTATATATATATATATATATATATATACATATATATAATATATATATATATACACACATATATATATTTATAATCAATATTTTTTATTATGATGTTGTGGGGTACAGTTAAGGGTTAGGTATACAAATATGTTTCATTCAGGCACCCTATTGATAAGAGGTGCTTCCCCATCCCCAGACAAATATTTGCTACCGTTAATCCCATCTCCCTCCCCCACCCCCATAGTTTCCCACTACTGTCAGTCATTTTCTTATAGTATTAGGTTGGATGTTCAAGGTTCATTATATGAGTGAGAACATGTGATACTCGGATCTTTGTTTTTGTGAGAGTTCACTCAGTATTATAGACTCTAGTTCCACCCAGGTTGCTGCAAAATTCATGATTTTGTTCTTTTTTTATGGCTGCATAGTATTCCATCGTGTGTATGTACCACTTTTTTTTAATCTAGTCCTCTTTTGATGGGCAGCATGGTTGCTTCCAGGTTCTTGCTATTGTGAACAATGCTGCAATAAACATACGTGTGCAGGTGTCTTTTTTATAGAGTGATTTGAGTTCTTAATAAGCATGATCTTAAAAGTTGCATATATTATCACCCCAAAGCAAGTATTCTGTGTTGACTATATTGTCCTGGATGCTTTTTCAGACCAAAAGAACTCATAGACCTGCTTTTAAAAAAATCAGTGTCACAGACAGATTTGTGGATAAAATCAAGGGAAAATAAACAACTACCTAGTAAAGTATCTGAAAGTTGAATTTGCAAATTATTAAGTGATTATGGAAACTGATTATATAATCTAAAAAATGATTAAAATTAACTACAGGTTAGAAGTATCTTGCTAAATCATAGGGCTTGGGAAAAAATCCTCTATAAATATCCAGTGAAGATCCAAAAAGTACTTTCTCCTTCATATTGCTTTGGTGAGTTCACTGACATCCATCATGAGGTTGGAAATGAAAAGTGACACACCAGTATGCAAGACAGCCTAGTGAGGTACAAAGATCACTGAACCAGAAGGCAATAGCCCTTAGTCCTTGCTGGTTGTTTGACTGTAGGACAATCTTTTCTTTAAGCCTTAGCTTTCTCATTCATGAAACTAAGGCAAAAGTTCAAATAAATAATGTTTGAAGTAACAGCTCCAGACTTCTGTAATTACTATATAACTAAATGTATTTTGTTCTGTTTTGCATTCAGATTTCACACATTTATTGTGAACTACCAATTTCTCTATTATAAAAGTTTGGCCTATGCCGAGATGAGGGAAATTTTATTAGTAAATGGAAAAAACAGTCTTAAAATTAGCAGGAATATGTACACCTGAAACACAGATAGGAAAGGTCTTCCCCCCATACATAGGCACATAAATACATACCTACCTTCATTCTTCATATCATTTCTGATTATTTCCAGCAACCAGAAACCAATTTCAGTGTATGTAGCAGTCGCAATCTAAGATATCTTCTATTTGTGTGCTATCATGCCATCCAGGGGCCAAGACAGTGAAACAAGTCAGCAAGAATGTACTAAATGCCTGTGTAAACCTAAGATGTGAAAGACATATGCCAACATTACTTCCTCTTCAGGATCTTGTATACAAACTGAATTATATAAACTTGAGCCTGAGGCTCTTCTGTATCTAATCCCACTGCAACTCTCTTCAATATCTAATGAACACAAGGGTGTCAGTGTCTCCGATGACTACGGTAGGCCCTGTGCAGAGTGAGAAGCAAAGTTCTTATCTCCATTTTTTTTTTTCATGCAGAGACATCCAGTCATCGTATAGCACCTTGCTGCCACACTGTATCAGATTATTGACCTGAGATAAGGGTGCAGAGCAGTATCTTTCTACCTGGAGCTGAAAACAGAGCAGCCTAGCTTTAGTCAGAGGAAATAGTTGCCTATGACATCAAGTTCTAAATCAAAGGTCTGTCACTGGTTGGGGTATGTTTAGACATGAAATCCTTATTTAATACTAAATGTCTTCATTGACAAACATGAAATAATGCTGCTGCCTAACCTGGCAACAGCGTAGGTAGAAGTTACTATTAAAAGTCGTTGGCTAGCTTATTGAAGTTGTTAGAGAGAGGAATGCATTGATTCTGTAGTTGATAATAGCAAAAAAAGATTACTTTTCTAGTTTCCCTGATAAATAATTTGAAAAATAAACCATTGAGAAAATTAATGGAACATCTGTATAACATCAGATGTCCATCTAATCTTAAATAAGTTGAATTTCTTCCATCATATAGTAGAAAATTGCAATTGTGGTTAATGAACTGTGGATCCAGTTTAGAAATATTCATTTCACTAACCTTCCAGCTACTTATTTGTGTTTATCAATTAGTTATTATGTACCCTGAATTTTAATCAGTAAGATTTACTTCATTTATTAAAATTCAAAAGAACTAATAAAAGTATTTGAAGATTATTTTCGTAATATTTTAGTAAAAGTAATGGATATTTTTGGCATGATATATAGCTTGTAATTATGTTTTTTTCACTTTATAATTGCATCTGGATAGACGCATAAAATATCTGACAGCAAAAATAAAACTTGTTAATGCAGTACCATCAGCAATTTTTGTGAAACAAGAATTAGAGAGCAACAAAACTAGCCAGAGGCCTAAGATATTTTTGCACTGTCACTTAACATAGAAATGGCCATTGGATTTTTGTTTCTATAACCTTGAGGAAATCTTAAAAACTTAGCATTCATCAAATGCTGCCTTTACTGCCACCTCATTAAAACCTTGGCTATCAAAATGTTCAACGATCAAGATTGTAAGTACCATTATTTGTCATATTTTCAGGATTTTTTGAATGTCATTTAGTACCTGCACATATTCATGGACCATTAGAGATTTCTACTATCACACTTGCTTCCATTGGATATTATCTACCATAATGCAATCATTAAAAAATATATTAGTCAACCTCAAAATTTTTAGTATTGTTAGCTCTGTACTTGTTTTCTTAATAAGAAGTTCTTTTTAAAAAGAAAACTTTCTTTTATATTTCTTAAAATACAAGCCATATAGCTAGTAAACAATCCAAACCTCAAGAAATGATGGTGTGGAAAAATGAATTTACAGCAAATCATCCAAAGCCTGGAGCACTGAATCGATGTACAAGGGGATGATAACACTTGACCTCCTTCCAATTTCCTTTTCATCATGACAAGTGCTTGGTGATTCTCTGCTAAAGTGTGCTGAGCCATTTTGGCAAATACTATCATGGGATGTTTCCATTACATTTATTGTATAGCATAAAGTTTCTTTCAAAATAAAAGCGAGATCCGTTCTGCTGCAATTCTGGAGTGTTTCTCTTCACTGGAAGTGCAGATCTGACTTACTCGTTATACAATAAACTAATCCCTGCTACTCCCCAGCCTGATACAGGGCAAGACTCATGATATGGTTCATAGTGCCTATGAGCTGGAAAGACCAAGAGATCATTTGGTTCAATATTTCATCTCAAGCAGAAATCTATTATACAATTAAGAGCAGAGGGAAGACAGATGAGGATGGGGACACTTCATTGTTGTTGCTACTGCATGAGTTGGGACCTGTGAGAGGAATTGTGCTTGGTGCTGGGTGCAGGAGACAGCCCCAGTTTCAAATCCCAGCTCTACAATTGACTGTCTTTACGATTTTTGTGAGTTTCTTAGACATTTTTAAGTTTCAATTTACTTACAGTTTAAATATAGCAATCCCTGCCTCTCAGGATTGGGAAGGATTAGCTGAAATTATAAATGTACTTGATCTTGGCATCGTTATTGGTCATGGCTATTGTTCTTGGCACAGTTACTGACCATGGTTATTGTTCAGTAAATATTATTTGTGATGATGAGGATGGTGATGATGGTGGTGAAGAATATTGACGATTGTATACTGAAGCAAACTGACACTTGCTTTGTTCCTGACATACCATGGCATGTTGCCATTAGCAGGTTAAAAAGGGTGATGCCAAGTAAAAATATGAAAAGCACTTTATGTGGTCACCCTCAAATTGATAGGTTTCAGATTGTCTTTTCTGTGATGATTAGATCAATTTCTGGGGGAGAAGATACTGTACTTCAAATTGAGACCCAGTGTGTCTGTGCTGTGAGAAATTTGTCCTGATTACCCATGAGGGCAAGAAGTATGTTTGTCTTTGTGACTGGGTTGACTGAAAGTGATGTGTTGGAATCATGGCTAGAGGAGGAGGTGTTCTTTTCCTTTAGATTATTGGGAACAGAGGGAGTTTTCTGCTCAGTAGTATAATAAAGGAAAAGAGAAACTAGGTAATTCTTCAAAAGACTGAACTGGAGCTCAGACTTCACAACAAATCATCTGTAGCAGCTCGATAAGTACCATTTACATCCTTGAGCCCCAGTGTCTTCATCTTTCAGGATACATTTTCAACTTCCCTGTCTATTTAAATAAAATGGCATATAAAAATATGCTTATAATCCATAAAACTGTAAACAATCACAAAGCAGAGTTAATATTTGTGCTAGTGTTAAAGAGGTAAACCAGATAAGCCAGGAGTCAATAAAAGTAAAAAGGGCAAAAATATGAAAGGAATCAGAACAAATGGTGATGAAGGAAAGACTATGTCTCAGGAGAAAGAAAAATGTTTTCATGGGCACTGCGTGGTATTTAATGTAAAGTGATTTCTTACTCTGATTCTCCTTAGTGGGCTCATTTGACTTTTATACCTGTAAACTTGGAGCATAACTCAGGTCCTGGAGACAGACTTGTTCTAATCGGCGGCATTCTCAGATGCACCAAGAAGTGGTTCAGCAGCCCCAGACCAGGTTACACAAAGAGTCCTGTTAAAAAAAATTTTTTAAAATTGAATGTTCAACATAAACACAGAGGAAGATGTGTGCTATGACAAGTTATCAGTGCAAAATCAGCCACTAGATAGAACCAGAGGGAAAGTTAGGAGCAACAACCCTCCTCCTAAAGGCTGCCAATTTCACTGGATTTGGAGATACTTGCCAAGATATCTGACCCCGGTTAACTCTGATTGGTTAGCTAATATTCTTTGGATACGGATCTTCAGCTAGCTGTGAATCCACCTAGTTATTTTTAGCTTATGTTTCTACATTTTTCCCATAATGATTCTGTTAAGTAATCTTATGATTCAATGAAATCGACAAAATGTTAACATTCATTTAGGATACCAATATACAGATAATCTATAAAAAGGATATAAAATTATTTCAGTCTGACTTGTTTTTAATGAACGCACAATGTCTCCTTGTAGTCATAACCTTCATTCCTTATAAGATTTGAGAACTTTCAGAATCTTTTGCCTTAAATTGTTTCCTGGGATTCTCCAACTTCTAGAAAATTATAATAATGGATTTTTTTCTTTAAAATTCTAGAGTATTATTTTTGTTATGAGTATATTTGAAGCTCCTTTTGACTTTTTTCTGTAATATCAATTTAGTTGGTCAGTACATACATAAGGGATTACAATAATAAATATTAAATAATCTCCTATTTTTCCTAATCTCATATAGTGCAATTTAACCAGTCTGTTAATATATTTAATCTTAGGATATGGAAGTATTTTACTGGCTCTAGAAATTGTGAATGGTCATAGCATTACATAGCATTATGGACACTTTCATAATGAGCTTTGTGAATGATCATTCCTATTGCACCTTGTGTAGACTCACTCAGGCATAAGCTTTTTGGGGTCTGTATTGATAGGAAGGAATTCTGAAACTGTGATAGTAAGGGAAGTGAATAAGCAGGAAATGTGTAGAGTGCTTGCTGAAATTAATGCCCAAAAGATCATATGACACTCTAGTGTATTTAGCCTGTTACAATTCATGGATACACCAGGAACATATGGGAAGAGGCCACATTTATGGTCAGAAAGATACAAGCATAGTGCTCCATGGAAACCTTTTGCTGAGAACACAGACCTCCAGATCTAAGGATGGAAGAAGACAAGAGTTGGGGAGTTTGGCAGGAGTCAAAGCTCCAGTCAATTTCTTGTACTGCAAAAATTGGAATGTTTTAGTGTACTATGGCAGAAGACCTTTCAAGAGAATGGATATAAACATAAGGGATTAGGTGAAAGGTCACAGTGTATTGGACATAAAATTCTAAAAACATACTAATTTCTAGTGTGCAGATTATCAAGTGACCGCTCTTTTCCTTGCACATCCCCATCCTGGAACACCTCCTCCCCTTTCCCTGAGCCCTTTCCCTTGTACACAGCAGCCTACAGACACGTTGGCTCATGTCAGGTGTATAAATATGCGCACATAGGCCCAATACCCCACATGCCATCCACAGGTACACATAACTCTTCTTAGACATCTACAGATAAACCAGGCATATACAAGGCATTAAACAAACTGTATGCTCTGTGCACATAAATATATATACCCACAGTCATGTCATACAGGCATGTTCATGCAAACACACAGAAACTTCCAATCAATCAGCACACACATTTGCAACATATGTTTATTATTTTGGCTTATGACAGAAAATCTATTGCTATGGGTGTGGGTGAGTTTTCTATGTTCTGTGAACCTTGCTTAATTTTGGCTCAGACCTGAGCAACAAGTCTCTAAAAGAAAAGTGATTTGTTCTAACCATAGCTAGGTGAATTCTTATGAAACATGATGATTTGAATTAAACACTTCTATTTCTCACGTGTGAGTAATTACTATATTTTAAAAACCATTTTGATTTTTATTCTCTTATTGTCTGTTATGCTTTCTGTAAGCACACTAATTAAATAATTACATATTAACTTCAAGCAATGTGAAAAATATTTTCATCCCCAATGATTATTTTTGTGATATTTTAAGGAAATTCACTCATTCTGTGTGGAATAGTAATGCCAACAATGAAAATATGGTGGTTGAGGAATTTCATTTTCAGTTTTGATAGAGTAACTTATATCACAACAATCCTCCCACTGAGAACAGCTACAAAAGCTGGTTAAAATACGAAAAACAGCTGTTCAAAGGAATCAAAAGACAGCAAAGGAAGTCATGGCTTCTAAGGTTGAGGTCCTGAGAGTAATGAAATACATTGAGATGGATTATTTTCTGTTTTCCCCCACTTAAGGTCAGATTTTTATGAATAAATAAATAAATCATATTTGTGATTTTGATTGAGATTGAAGAATACCAATAATAAACTTGACTTCCTTGACATATAGAACACTTCACTCTATAATTACTGTTCTCAGTGGGAGGGATATATATATATATATATATATATATATTATATATATTATATATATATATACCATATATCATATAGTATACAAATGTTCATTATGCAGGTACCCTTGTTGATGAGGTGTGCCCCTCCTTCCCCTGGCAGTTCTTTCTCAACAGCCAATCCCCCCCTCCCGGTAGTTTCCCACTAATGCGAATCCCTTTCTTATAAATATACATGCTTCTGAAGTGTACTTGGAAAGTTTCCAATATTAACCATATTAGGGACTATGAAAAAGTTTCAATACAGTTTAAATGAGATTATATTTGTTGCCAAGAATGGAATTAAATTTAAAACATTATCAACAAGATAAATACAAAAATTCCTTAATATTTTGTATTAAGCTTTAGCATTATAAATAAATTATGTCAATGAAGCAATCACAATCTATATTTTTAAATGCGGAAAAATAAATGATAATATATTCGGCATCGAAAATATGTGGTATGCAAGTAAAGCCATCAGTAGATAAAAATATGTAAGCTCAAGTATTGATATTAGAAAAGAAGTCTGACAATCAATAATATATATATATATATATTTAGCTTAATAAACTAGAACAGCAAATTAAACCCAAAGAAGATACATGCAGAAATTCAATAAATAGAAACTCATCATAAAACAAAATCAACAAAACCAAAATTTGATTCTTTAAACATCTAGATTAGAGAGAGAGAGAGACAGGGAGAGGGAGAGAGGGAGGGTCAGAAAGGAAGCACATATAAGTAGCAGAATTAAAAAGAAAATACTACTACAGATTTTAAAATGGTTAAAAGGTTATAAGAAGGGTTACTGTTTTTTTGTTTTGTTTTGTTTTGTTTTGTTTTTTTGCGTTGGAATTTCACTTTTGTTGCCCAGGTCGGAGTGCAGTGGCACGCTCACAGCCACCGCAATCTTGACCTGCTGGGTTTAGGTGATCCTTCTGCCTCAGCCTTCCGAGTAGCTGGAACTACAGATGCATGCCACCATGCCCGGCTAGTTTTTGTGATTTATTATAGAGACGAGGTCTCACCAAGTTGCCCAGGCTGGTCTCGAACCTGAACCCCCAGGCTCAGGTAATTCTCCCATCTCGGCCTCCCAAAGTGCTGGGATTACAGACTGAGCCACCGCACCCGGCCAGTTAGGTTATAGAAAGGTATAAACAATGTTATGACATTAATTTGATAATTCAAATAAACAAGTCCATAAAAACACCATTGAACAAAACTGAATGAAAATGGAACATCAGAATTGTTCTTGAGCTAATAAATGAGTCTGTAATTCAAAACCTATTCTCACAGCAAACTCTGAATCCAGTTGCCTTTACCTGTAAATTCTTCCCAAATCCTTAAGGAACAGTGAAATGACACCAACATTATATAAACTCTTTGAGAAAATAAGGAAGATTTCCAAAGTTCTTCTACAGAGCCAACATAACTTAACGACAAAATCAGACAAGGGCACTACAACTGATTATTACATCTCAAAGTCATTCATGAGCATAATTGCAGAAAAAATAAGCAATATGTGTTTTTTTGGTAATGTACTGTTTAGTTTTTCTGCATCTGTTTTCATAAATGTAGATAGTGTAACTCTCTGGTGAGCTCACATCCCAGATAATTATGAATGACTTGGTGAAAAAGCCTCCAAACTTTTCTATACAAATTCATAAGTTCTACATTTTTTTCATGCACTGTGTCTCATCATTTTTCTATGTCTGTACATACAGATCAACCTTATGCATTTTAATGTCTTTATACTATTTCAGCAAATGGATTGGAAAATTATTTATATGTTCTTCTATTGATGGACATTTGACTGCTATAAATTTTCCACTGTTAAAAACAACGTTATAATGAACATTCATGTATATTCATTTGTGAATATGAGTAAACATATCTTCAGATTCAGTCACTTGAGGGAGAAATACTGGGTAAGCTAAACTTAATTGTATTAAAAATTATTATGTTAGTATCTCTTCCTTAGTTTTTTTTTGATTCCCATCTCTGATCTTTAACATTTCTTCTCACCATGGCTCTGTCAAACTGTCTACAAGACATTTTAACATCTTGATAATCCTTCCCGATTGCATCTTTAATTATAACCTGCACAAGAGTCAAGTTCACAAACTCGCCTGATCTCACGCTGTGTCTTCACGGAGTTGCTGATGAAAATATTTTAAGCATCAACTATAATTGACAAAAGGTAGCATGAAACGCTACCAGAAAAACAAAAATCCAAATTAAAAAAAAAAAAGAACAATCTTTCATTTTGGTGATGTATAAGCACTTTGCCCATTACATGTGAGAAATATTTTTTCTCTTTGTTACTCTTTATGTATTTTTATTTAGATTTACTCTTCAGAAGTTTTAAATTTATATGTAGTAAAAATCACCTTTTAAATTATGAAATGTATAACATACATACAGAAATTTCAAGGTACAGAAGTGAGCAACACAATAATTTATCACAAACTGATCACCAATGCATTTTAACAGCATAAAGAAGCTCCCTTGCACCTCATCCCAATCACTACTCCATCTTTCTCTCTTCTGCAATGGCAAATCCCAACCTGATTTTGATAGCAATAGTTTCTCATTTTTAATTTATGGTTTTGGTTCTTAAACATGCATTGCTAATAATAATTGTACTTTCTTAAAGATTTAAAAAATTTAATCAGACAATATTTTGTGTCTAACATATTTTGCTCAACAGTCCGAGTCATTCATGCTGATTAATGGAGTGCATTCACTTCCATTGTTTCATACTGTTCAATTGTGTCAGTGCACCACACTTGATTTATCTGTTGGGTTGTTTCCATTTATTTGCTATCAAATCGATAGTACTTAGAACACATGAACATTCATACATATGTTTATTGTCATACTTGTGCAGTGTTGTAACATTTTTGGCTCTTTGTATTTCCATATAAATTTTAGAAATGTCATGTCAGATTCCACTAGAAAACATATAAACTTTGGGATCACATTATGTCAGTAGATCAATTTGGGGAGAACTAACATCTTTAGAATGAATTTTCTAATCAGTTAACAGGGTACATTCCCTAATGTATTTATATCTTACATTGTCTCTGTAATATTTTATAGTTTCCTTTATAGAATTTTTGCAAGTCTTTGTTACATTTATTCCTATTTTATGTTTTTGTTCCTATTGCATATATTTTTATTTTTAATGCTATTTTCTAATTGTATGTTGCTTGTGTATATAAGTGTAGTTAATTATTATATGATGTTAAATGATACTAGTAAGTATTAATACAACTGTATATGAATATTAATTCATCTTGAGAATTTTACTTAATTTAAAGAATTTACTTTTAGGTTATATTGGACTTTGTACATATATAATCGTATTATTGACAAACAGTAATGTTTCATTTCTTTTTTTCAAATTCTGACAACATTTATTTATTTTTCTTGTCTTACTATTAAGACCTCTGTTGCAATTTTGAATGGAAGTGGTGAGAAGTGAAGATCCTTTCCTTGTCTTAATCTCAAAGGGAATGCTTTCAACATTTTACCATTAAAAATGATGTTTATATAGGGTTTTGGTAGCTACTATTTTTTCAGGTAAGCAAAGTTTTCTTCAATTTTAGCTGATAAAACTTTTAAAAATTATTATTTAATATTTAAATGTATCAACTGCTTTTTCTGTAGTTTTTGAGAACATCATATACACTTTCTCCCTTTTATTTCAATTAAAGTAGAAATTCCATTGATGGGTTTTTAATATTAAACCAATGTTGCATTTTCTTTTAATGGCGTTTAGAAGGGACATCCAACTCCAAGATGCAGTTGAATACCAATTTTTTTTAGTACCTGCATTGTTTATTTCTTCTTCTCCACCTCCTTCTCTTCCTTTTCTTCTGCTGCTTTTTTTATAAATGTTTGATTCCTCTGGAATTTGTTTGGTGTAAACAGTGAGGAAGGAATTCAGCCTTTGTTCCAAACCATTTGTTCATTAATGTATCTTTCCCCCAATGATTTGTTATTAAATTTGTTATTAAATTTTTATGACATACTGAGTTCCTATATGTATATAGTTCCATTAATGGACCATATTCCATAAAGCTCATATTGTAATATGTGGTTGAGCTAGTCCACCTTCATTACTCCTTTTTCACAATTTCCCATACATTATCACCCATTTGCTTTTCCAAACCAACATTAAAAATAAATATTTTTTAGCCAATCTTACTTTAATAAACCATTTCTTTTAACTCATGTGTGTGATGAAGCAAATACCTTGTACTACATGAGATAATCTTGGCTACAAGTAACAGTAAATGGATCTATATTATATCATATAGCAAAACTCTGAATAGTAAGTCAGTGACTCAATGGCATTATTAAGGATTTATATTTCTTTACAAGTCTCAGCATGTTGCTGCATTATGACACTTAATTCAAGGTATCATATTCAGGTGTAAAGTTCTCTAAAAATTAATTTTCCTATATTGTCTTTCTTTTTAAGGTAGATTATAATTTTTAGATTATAATTTTCCCCAAAGTCCTTAAGCATGTATTCTTTATGTCTCCTTGATCAAATTTGCAATACATTGTTGAACAGTTAGCACACAAAAGTAGACTCTTATAACAGAGTTAGAGACCAATTGGGAAACACCCTTTGGAGCTGGGTAGGAATTCAATCTATCCTAAGCGTCTTGGGCATTTAAAATTGGGCAAAAAATAAAGAAAATAAAAGCAAAGAAGAAGTATGGAGATACCTATTGAATGGGCAATTATCATCTATGCATCTTCATTTTAGAGAAATTTAAGTAATTATAATTAAATCTGGTGCTTCAGTGCAAAGATCATAACTATCATCATCAATAATAAGTATTTAATGAAGTGTCCCTTGTGTAACCAGTGAATCAATTCACTTACATTCAGAAAACAATTCGCTCATGAATATTAATTTTATCAATAGTATTTTTCCACTTTTTTAGCGATTACAACAAAACAAAAATAAATTAGCATTCAAAACCATTGTGGAGTAGGCATTGCTTCAGCGCACAGAGACAGCTGTTATAACACTTAAAAGCTTGCTGCTTTCTTCATCTCTATTTTTATCTATGGCAAAAAAAAACCCACCCTTTAATTTTGTATACTAGCTGGGCATGGTGGTTTACACCTGTAATTCCAGCACTTTGGGAGGTGGAGGTGAGAGGATTGCCGGAGGCCATGGGTTCAAGACCAGCCTGGGCAACATGGCGAGACCTCGTCTCTATAATAAATAATTAAAAAAAAATTAGCTGGGCGTGATGTAGTTGCAGGTACTTGGAAGGCTGAAGAGGAAGGATCGCCTGAGCCCAGCAGGTAGAAGCTGCAGTGGCCACGAGCATGCCACTGCACTCCAGCCTGGGTAATAGAGTGAAACTCCGACTCAAAAAAAAACTATAAAAAAATTATATACATATTTTATTCAAATAGAAAATCAGGCCGGTAGCGGTGGCTCAAGACTGTAATCTCAGCACTTTGGGAGGCCAAGGTGAGGGGATTGCCTGAACCCACGGGTTGGAGAACAGTCTGGGCAACTTGACGAGATCTCATCTCTACAATAAAATCAAAAAATTACCCGGGCAGGGTAGTGTGCGCCTGTAGTTCTGGCTACGTGGAAGATTGAGGCGGAAGGGTTACCTGAGCCCAGCAGGTCGACGCTGGTTTGGCCATGAACATGCCACTGCACTCCAGCCTGGGAGTCGGAGTGAGACCCCAACTCAACAACAACAAAAAAAAAAAAAAAAAAAAAAAGAAAGAAAGAAAAGAGGAAACAAAAAAGAAATTAAAAATATTTAGGCACATAGTTTTTAAGATTTTCAGAAACAAGGAAATAATTTTCTACATAATTTTTTTTTTAGTACTATGACATATGATTTTAGTTTATTTGAGCTACTATAAAAATACCATAGTCTGGGTGGCTTACAAACAACAGAAATTTCTTTCTCACAGTTTGGGAGAGGTTGGGAAGTTCAAGATCAAGTTACCAGGAGAGTTGGTGTTTGGTGAGGGCCTATTTTGTGGTTCAATAGATGGTGCCTTCTTGCTTTGTCCTCACTGGGGGAAAGGAGCAAGGGATCTCTATTTTACAAGGGTTTTAATATTATATTTGAGGGCTCTGTTCCCGTGACCCACTCCCCAAAGTTCCCATCTCCTAATGTGATCTCTTAGGGGGTTAGGTTTTAACATATGAATTGGGGGAGGAGGGTGCAGCACAAACATTCAGATCATTGCACATATAAAAATATGGAGCTATTCTCGTCTTTGTACAGGTGATACGGGTTATAGCTTTTCTTTATTGGCTTCTTTTTTCCTAGTCTCATTCTCCCAACAATTATATCTCATTCTCCTGTGGCAGACACTGAGATACCTCTGTAGAACTTGTGAAAAGTCCTGATCTGAACCACAGAATTAAGAAAGTATTTTGGTAGGTAGCCTTCTATCATTTTCCTTCTTCCATTGAAAGTAAAATATAGCTTATAAGTAATAAAGAAATAAAATTCAAACTAATCACCTGAGTGTGACTCCCTTTCATGATTTAGTAAAGAAATTTAGTTTAATTTCTTAAATAATATATTGCCTGTTACCAATTTTAGTGGATTCAAGAAAGAGAAAAAAATATAATGTCAAAAATGTTTTGGTTATCTTACGGAAATTTTGAGATTTTACTTAATAAATGATTTGTTTTTCCAAGAATGATTGTATCATAGAGGAACATTTGTCTTTTGAGGATGGTTATTATTATTATTATTATTTGAGTTGGAGTCTCACTCTGTCGCCCAGACTGGAGTGCAGTGGCCGCTCCCGGCCACCGCAGCCTCGACCTGCTGGACTCCGGCGATCCTTCCACCCCAGACTTCCAAGTAGCCGGAATTACAGGCATGCGCTACCACGCCCGGTTGATTTTTTGATTTATTGTAGAGATGAGGTCTCGCTGCCCAGGCGGGTCTCGAACCTGCAGGCTCAGGCAACCCACTCACCTCAGGATGGTTGTTTTAATGCAACTTATTGTGGTTCTAGATTGAACTGTTATCACTAATATGCTACTTAAGAATCCATTTGAGCTGGCTCGGTGGCTCAGCCTGTAATCCCGCGCCTTTGGGAGGCTGAGGTGAGTGGATTGCCTGAGCCCGCGGGTTCGAGACCCGCCTGGGCAGCGAGACCTCATCTCTACAATAAATCAAAAAATCAGCCGGGTGTGGTAGCGCATGCCTGTAATTCCGGCTACTTGGAAGGCTGAGGCGGAAGGATCGCCGGAGCCCGGCAGGTCGAGGCTGCGGTGGCCAGGAGCGGCCACTGCACTCCAGTCTGGGTGACAGAGTGAGACTCCAACTCAAAAAAAAAAAAAAAAAAAAAAAAGAATCCATTTGAAATTAATTGATGGTATTTATTTAGCTCTTAGCATAGAATGCCCATGTTATCAAAGCTAGCATTATTAGATCTATTCTCTGATTTATCTTTTTATACAGAGTACAAGAATTAACATAACTGACTTGTTGACAAATAGTGCTTTGACTGATAATGATGAATGAGCCATTTCAGTAGCCTAGGGTTGACCTTACCAGAAACAGAATGAAAAAATAAAAATCTCTGTGGATATTTGCATAATATTAATTCATAATTATATTATAGTGTACAATATTAATTAGCATATATTCTACACTCAAACCACATTTACTTCCTCAGTATGTGATTTTCAATTTATGGACAGAAATAAAAGCTCTGAAAATAGTATTAGCATTTCTTCTGGTTTGTTGTGTCATATAACTTTATTATTATTTTTTCCAACAGAACATAACCTAAACATATATGGGTAATTCTTTGAACATTTTAAACAAAATTTAAGTAAAGTTAGTATTGAAAATACCAACGGCATTAACAACATTCATAATACATCTAGATTTTTTAACCACAGAGATAAAAAAAAATTGTCTGTGATTTATATCAAATTGTTCGTCTTTACTCAGGGAAAGTGTTAGGTGTTTGTCATTTTCTGTAAACACCTGAAAGGAAGGGTCATTCACCAGGCGTCCAGGCGAATCCATCCATGCTATTTCAAGCATGTTTAAATATTGATAAGTTGTTACTTATTTAAAGATAAATACAAATTTATTATTTTGAAATTAACTGGGCCTTGTAGTTTGGTTAGCAAATTTTGGTTCCAGCAGAAAACTTAGAATGAAGCCCTTCCAATTCATCAGTGTTTATTTTTCACACCAGGATGCTCCCCTCTGCCTTTCTAGTCCCGCCAATAGTGAACCATTTTTTTGTATCCACACTCCTTTATCTTTTCTTTCTCCTTCGTGTAGTGATTTTGTCCAACAGTTGCTACCAAGGTTCCTGAAAACGATGATCTCCAGAATCTCAAATTTGAATGAAAACAAACACCTCACTAGACTAGAGAAAATACCGCACTAAACTAGAGAAACTAATAAATCACTCTAATATATTCCTGTTTTTGTTTTAAAGCAAAGATAGATTTACCACTTCCATTTTAGACAAAATACAAAGGTTTATTAACAAACTTTAGGCAACTTATAGAAAATATGCATTTTTAAATAAAGAGAACTCTTGCTACTTAGGCATATGGCAATATTCTGCAGCATAACAGGAGATCATACACCTCACAGTTCAGGAGAAAAAAAATTACTCTGAAGTAGTTTGCAATAAAAAAAAATCTAGTGTACTTAATAATTGGAAAATACTCTATAGAGATCATTTTGATTGTTTATAGGTCTTATATGAACCAAATACAATGAAAATAAAGAGAGATAAAATGGAAGTTAACTGAGAAGCAGGTAGAAAGTTATGTAGTTTATTTTAAAACATAAAAAAACTTGAAAGCATTAAATCTAAATTAAAATATAAGCAGAATTAAGCAATTATATTCAGAACAAACTGGAAAAAATCTATTTTAAAAAGGGGACAAAGACATGCAAATGTTGGAGATCATTATTGTAGAAAACAAAAAGTGGAGATATCAAAGTTGTGAAATAAACATTCCTTAAAAAGGATCCAACTACATCGAACAGAAACAACAGTAAAAATTGTACTTAAAAATTTTTAAGAGTTGAAGACTTCAGTCTGTATATTAAGAGATTTCAGTAAATATCAGGAGAATGCAATTAAAAACAAATAAAATCAAAGAATAAACCTCGTGAAATTCTAAATTAAGAAAAATCATTCTTTAAGTTTTAACAGGAGAAAGTAGTTCTCCAGAAAAGAACAAAAATAGGCTGGCCTCAGACTTCTCTAGAACAATAACCACCAGAACACAATTTTGTGACTCACAAACTCGGTATGTTTCTAAGTTATTATTTATGGCAGACAGCAAAAGCAAAAACATTCTCAGGGATTAAAGGGCTCAGAAAGAACACTGCCCATATAAACAAAATATTTGGCAACAAATTCCATGGACAAAGATATGCTCAAAATAAACTTCATTAAGGGTCAGTATTGAATAGTAAGATCAGTTGGATATAAATTAAAGTGTAAATAATGATGATAAAATATGAAAGTAGCAAAATAAAATTTTTAACAAGAAGTTATGATTCTAAAAGACAACTCAAAATAAGAGTCAGGGTCTAATATATATGTAAAGTTGATCTACGTTACTTGTGAATTCTGTATTTGCAGATTCTCCTATTTGATAAAATTTATTTATAACTCTGAAATCAATATTTTGCTGTTTTTGTAATCATCCACGGTTATGCACAGATCAGTGAAAAATTTGTGTGCATAATATACACGTTCCTAGCTGAGGTTGAACTTGCCTTGTTTCAGCTCTCATGCTATAAATTGTCCTTTTTGTAGTATATTAGTGCCACAATTTGTATTTTTTTTTCTTTTGGTGATTGTGCTAGTTAAAGTAGCCCCACACCTAGTGTTGAGGTGCTGTCTGTTGTTCCTAAGTGCAAAAAAACTGTGATGTCATTCACTGAGAGAATATGCGTATTAAATAAAATTTGTTTAGGCATGAGTTATAGTGTTGTTAGCATTAACTCAATGTTAAGAATCAGCAATATACATTAAATAAGGTGCCTTTAAATAGAAATACACATAAAACAAATTTACATATTGATTGATTAACAAAAATATTTTGACCAGAGGCTCACAGAAACCTTATCCCATATTTTCTAGCCAGCAGCAAAGATTCATTTATTTGATCATTTAGTGTTTGTGGTTACTGCAAAAAAACTAACTATTGTGAATAATGAGAATCGACTGTATGTATATGTGGGTATGTGTTCATGTGTGTATGATTCTAGAACAGATTCTGAAAAACTTTCCAATTCATTTTATAAAGCTAGCATACCCAGCAAAAGCAAACATGAAACCTGACAAAAATAAAACCAAAATGAGCTTTAATAATCAACCTTATTTGCGATTATTTTGATAGGTTGGATTGGATTATTATTCCCAGTTATTTATTTTCCCTTTTCCCTGTAAGAGGATCATATGTCCCTGCCCATTGCCATACAATGTGCAGCATCTCCGTGTGGGAGAAATATACTTTCTCAACTCATTAATTTATGTCAGGCTTGGCCATGTAACTGGTTTGATGAATGAAATTACTAATTGTAATCATGTATAACAGTTCCCAGAGAAACATTTAGAGCGATTGGCAAATTTCACTAGCTCTTTTGGCCTTTTTCTCTCTAATAAGACATAAGCTAAGAGCTGCTCTCTCAGCTTGGATCCTAAGATGGTGATGGCATTGGAGTAGAGCTGCAGATCTTCAGTCAACATGTAAATGGTGGGGAAGAGGTGAGAAAAAACTATGTATTGCCACTGACGTGTTGGGTGACTCCTTTCCTCACCTTTATCTAGCAAAAGCTGACTAATTAAAAAGATGGATGCAAAGATCCTCTAAAGATATCAATCTTAAATAAAACCTTTACTTAACTCAATAAATTAAATGTAAAATATTTATTTAATAAACTAATAATTTTATCAAACTGTAATAAACAATGACTATGCAAATTTCACTCTAGAATTTGCCATAGTTTAACACTATGAGAATTATTAATGTAATGTATTAAGAGGCAAAATAAAAAAACAAACATGATCATGTAAATTGATCAAAAAGATATATTTGATAAAACTCAAAAGCCACTTAACACAAAAATGCCTAATAAACTTGGATTCAAATATAAATAATTAATGTAATAATCATTATTTCAATAGTGAATTATTTAATACTAGCAGAGTTTTAATGATAAGGAACAATTCAGCCATGCCTATTCTTACTGCTATTTTCAACATTGATTTTGGAAATTCTAGTCAATACCTTAAGGCAAAAAAGTGTAATAATAGTTTTAACTCTTGAAAAAAGGAGACCAAATTTTATACATTTAGGGAACTGCTGGAACATCATTAGAATGAATAATGAGAAAAATATAAAAAATAATGACTACAGGATAGAAATGAACCTACAGTAATCTGTTTGATTCATATGTAACAACAGCATATTAATTCAACAAAAGACAACATTTACTATATACATATATATATATTTTTTTTTAAGTGAGAAAGCAAGATTTGAGAGGATAAAAAAGCTCCTACATCCCACAGTTGGAGGGGATCTGAAGGGGTTGCCAGCAATTACAATATTAACAAAAGTATAAATTATGTAGGTCTAAATACATATAGGTAGATATATTTTTTAATTACATATATGCTATTTCTAGGATTATGACTAGAATATTTAGAACCTAAAGTAGCATTATAATCCAGTTTAAAAAGTAACTACTATGAGTAAGCAGTTGTGGCATTTTCACAAACGAACCTCTACTTTCTAAAGAATTAGTTATTTTTACATTGAGCTATGACTTTGCTTAATTAATCTTTATTCCACAACTTAATATCTCCTTTTTTATGAACTACAATTGTTCTTACTTTTCCTAAGAGTTACTTCATCATTGAAATAGTTGCAACTTTAAAAATAAGGGTTTCTGATGGGCTAAGGACACAAGCTAACCTATCTTAAACAACCATTCTGTGCCAAGGGACTTGCATTTAATCCTAATCATATCCCAGAAGAATTAACAATACTATCCCCACTTAACTCAAAAAGATGCACAAAGATCTCTTTTCTAGATCTTTTTTATGTTCCTGAAATACATTGCTCTTTGAAAATAAATGTTAGCTCAAGTATAGTGTTTATATACACTAGGAGTTTATGCAAGACTAAAAGAAATTTAATCATGTCACTTCATTTTACCAGCAGGTAACATTTCTAATTTAGACATAACTAAATATTTATTATATAATTATAAATATTTAAATATAATATACCATTGCTCACTTTATTTCAGAATTACTTATAATAAAAAACACGTTTCAGTTTATTCATAAATATTGACTATTGTTTCCCTGTGTGAATATATTAATGTTTTTGGAGAAACAAAACCAATAGGCACTCTCTCTCTCTCTCTTCCCCCCTTTCTCATGCTTTAGACAATAGCAACACATTTATGTTATTCAAATTGATTAACTCATTGTATCAAGAATAAGTATAATCAAAATGTTTCAATAACTTTTATGGGCTAAAATTTAGAATTTTAATGTACACAATGTTAAAAACTGGACTCATGCAAGTCTTGCTGTATATCCCCATTTTTTTCAACATGAAACCTGAAAAAATACAGAAACTTATAAAATTCTGTTTCTTTTGGTGGGTTAGCAATCTGAAAACTGTCCATTCCAGTTGTCTGTTAATGAATTGGAATTTTTTTCTGTTTTGGCTTTTAACTAATGGCAGAAATGTTCAGGCTGAGACCTGCCTTAAAAGGCTTTCTCCAACTCCTCCTCCAAAATTATAATGTCAATTCCTGTGTCATAGTTACATGTTCCATTAAGACAGCACCACTAGGGACAGTGATGTTTTCTTTGGTGGTTCATCCTCTGACTATGCTTTCATTAACTGTTTACATATCAATCCATTCAATTAGACCATGACTTTTTCAAGAGTAAGAGTCATATTCTGTTTATCTCTGTATTCTCGGAATATAATATGATGATTCCAAACAGATACGAAGTTATTTGAGAGAATCAATGTAAAGAAAAAAAAAAAAGGCCAATGACCAGGAGGAAGGAAGCAGAGGTACCAAACTCATCACCGAATTCTAGAACTTCGAGCAAGTCATTTGTAGGCTCTGTGCTCCTTACCTCAACTACAGAAAGACGGTCAAGTTAACTAGATAGTACCAATATACTTTATTTTTAGATTTCCTACAATACTTGGCTCTGAAAGTGTTCAATAAACACTTCTTGATGAATACATTCTTATCCTTTGAATTTATTTGAAGGCTTCTAATTTATTTTGGTTAGGCTAAACCATTGTCTAGAAAATATATTTGATTGACACCATATTTACAACATGATTTACAAGCAGAATGCCATGCACGAGCAGAATTGGATACTATTTTCGGTATCCAATTTCTTAAAATGGTAACCACTGTTTAAATTCTTTAAGTTGTTAAGGAAAGAAAGAATAAACAAATCTTGTTTTCATAATGTGTGTATGTAGCCATGGCAGATGCAAACTGAGTTCAGAAATCCTAAGAGAGAAGAGCTTACACAGGACTGCATACGATGCACAAGTATTAAGAGAAAGCTTCACATAAAAGATCTAGTTAAGAAGAATAATTGCTCCCATTTCTTATTTTGCCAGGATGATATTCATGTAACATTCATATCATCAGTTGGCATATTCACTGGAG